>JAHHZJ010003705.1:0-225596 GCA_021437245.1 Aegilops speltoides
AGAACTTTTGCTATCAAACCATCCCGTCAGCGCCGTTCACAACATTTTGCCAAATTATGTACCGATATATGACCTCATGTTGAGAATTTGGCCTAAAACCGACCATATGTGGTCGAAAAACAAAAGGTCGACCAAAAACACCTCGATAACTTGCTCATCTATGCGCGGCCGGAAGAACTTATTGCTATCCAAACCATCCCGTCAAGCGCCGTTCACAACATTTTGCCAAATTATGTACCGATATATGACCTCATGTTGAGAATTTGGCCTAAAACCGGCCATATGTGAGTCGAAAAACAAAGGTCGACCAAAAACACCTCGATAACTTGCTCATCTATAGCGCGGCGGAAGAACTTATTGCTATCAAACCATCCCGTCAAGCGCCGTTCACAACATTTTGCCAAATTATGTACCGATATATGACCTCATGTTGAGAATTTGGCCTAAAAGCGACCATATGTGGTCGAAAAACAAAAGGTCGACCAAAAACACCTCGATAACTTGCTCCTCTATGGCACGGCCAGAAGAACTTATTGCTATCAAACCATCCCGTCAAGCGCCGTTCACAACATTTTGCCAAATTATGTACCGATATATGACCTCATGTTGAGAATTTGGCCTAAAACCGACCATATGTGGTCGAAAAACAAAAGGTCGACCAAAAACACCTCGATAACTTGCTCCTCTATGCGCGGCCGGAAGAACTTATTGCTATCAAACCATCCCGTCAAGCGCCGTTCACAACATTTTGCCAAATTATGTACCGATATATGACCTCATGTTGAGAATTTGGCCTAAAAACGGCCATATGTGAGTCGAAAAACAAAAGGTCGACCAAAAACACCTCGATAACTTGCTCATCTATGGCACGGCCAGAAGAACTTATTGCTATCCAAACCATCCCCGTCAAGCGCCGTTCACAACATTTTGCCAAATTATGTACCGATATATGACCTCATGTTGAGAATTTGGCCTAAAACCGGCCATATGTGAGTCGAAAAACAAAGGTCGGCCAAAAACACCTCGATAACTTGCTCCTCTATGCGCGGCCGGAAGAACTTATTGCTATCAAACCATCCCGTCAAGCGCCGTTCACAACATTTTGCCAAATTATGTACCGATATATGACCTCATGTTGAGAATTTGGCCTAAAAGCGGCCATATGTGAGTCGAAAAACAAAGGTCGGCCAAAAACACCTCGATAACTTGCTCATCTATGGCGCGGCGGAAGAACTTATTGCTATCAAACCATCCCGTCAAGCGCCGTTCACAACATTTTGCCAAATTATGTACCGATATATGACCTCATGTTGAGAATTTGGCCTAAAACCGGCCATATGTGAGTCGAAAAACAAAGGTCGGCCAAAAACACCTCGATAACTTGCTCCTCTATAGCACGGCCAGAAGAACTTATTGCTATCAAACCATCCCGTCAAGCGCCGTTCACAACATTTTGCCAAATTATGTACCGATATATGACCTCATGTTGAGAATTTGGCCTAAAGCGACCATATGTGGTCGAAAAACAAAGGTCGACCAAAAACACCTCGATAACTTGCTCATCTATAGCGCGGCGGAAGAACTTATTGCTATCAAACCATCCCGTCAAGCGCCGTTCACAACATTTTGCCAAATTATGTACCGATATATGACCTCATGTTGAGAATTTGGCCTAAAACCGACCATATGTGGTCGAAAAACAAAAGGTCGACCAAAAACACCTCGATAACTTGCTCCTCTATAGCGCGGCCGGAAGAACTTATTGCTATCAAACCATCCCGTCAAGCGCCGTTCACAACATTTTGCCAAATTATGTACCGATATATGACCTCATGTTGAGAATTTGGCCTAAAAGCGACCATATGTGGTCGAAAAACAAAAGGTCGACCAAAAACACCTCGATAACTTGCTCCTCTATGCGCGGCGGAAGAACTTATTGCTATCAAACCATCCCGTCAAGCGCCGTTCACAACATTTTGCCAAATTATGTACCGATATATGACCTCATGTTGAGAATTTGGCCTAAAACCGACCATATGTGGTCGAAAAACAAAAGGTCGACCAAAAACACCTCGATAACTTGCTCATCTATGCGCGGCGGAAGAACTTATTGCTATCAAACCATCCCGTCAAGCGCCGTTCACAACATTTTGCCAAATTATGTACCGATATATGACCTCATGTTGAGAATTTGGCCTAAAAGCGACCATATGTGGTCGAAAAACAAAGGTCGACCAAAAACACCTCGATAACTTGCTCATCTATGCGCGGCCGGAAGAACTTATTGCTATCAAACCATCCCGTCAAGCGCCGTTCACAACATTTTGCCAAATTATGTACCGATATATGACCTCATGTTGAGAATTTGGCCTAAAACCGACCATATGTGGTCGAAAAACAAAAGGTCGACCAAAAACACCTCGATAACTTGCTCATCTATGCGCGGCGGAAGAACTTATTGCTATCAAACCATCCCGTCAAGCGCCGTTCACAACATTTTGCCAAATTATGTACCGATATATGACCTCATGTTGAGAATTTGGCCTAAAAGCGACCATATGTGGTCGAAAAACAAAGGTCGACCAAAAACACCTCGATAACTTGCTCATCTATGCGCGGCCGGAAGAACTTATTGCTATCAAACCATCCCGTCAAGCGCCGTTCACAACATTTTGCCAAATTATGTACCGATATATGACCTCATGTTGAGAATTTGGCCTAAAAGCGACCATATGTGGTCGAAAAACAAAAGGTCGACCAAAAACACCTCGATAACTTGCTCCTCTATAGCGCGGCGGAAGAACTTATTGCTATCAAACCATCCCGTCAAGCGCCGTTCACAACATTTTGCCAAATTATGTACCGATATATGACCTCATGTTGAGAATTTGGCCTAAAACCGACCATATGTGGTCGAAAAACAAAAGGTCGACCAAAAACACCTCGATAACTTGCTCCTCTATGGCGCGGCGGAAGAACTTATTGCTATCAAACCATCCCGTCAAGCGCCGTTCACAACATTTTGCCAAATTATGTACCGATATATGACCTCATGTTGAGAATTTGGCCTAAAAGCGACCATATGTGGTCGAAAAACAAAGGTCGACCAAAAACACCTCGATAACTTGCTCATCTATAGCGCGGCGGAAGAACTTATTGCTATCCAAACCATCCCGTCAAGCGCCGTTCACAACATTTTGCCAAATTATGTACCGATATATGACCTCATGTTGAGAATTTGGCCTAAAACCGACCATATGTGGTCGAAAAACAAAAGGTCGACCAAAAACACCTCGATAACTTGCTCATCTATGCGCGGCGGAAGAACTTATTGCTATCAAACCATCCCGTCAAGCGCCGTTCACAACATTTTGCCAAATTATGTACCGATATATGACCTCATGTTGAGAATTTGGCCTAAAACCGGCCATATGTGAGTCGAAAAACAAAGGTCGGCCAAAAACACCTCGATAACTTGCTCATCTATGGCGCGGCGGAAGAACTTATTGCTATCAAACCATCCCGTCAAGCGCCGTTCACAACATTTTGCCAAATTATGTACCGATATATGACCTCATGTTGAGAATTTGGCCTAAAAACGGCCATATGTGAGTCGAAAAACAAAGGTCGGCCAAAAACACCTCGATAACTTGCTCCTCTATGGCACGGCAGAAGAACTTATTGCTATCCAAACCATCCCCGTCAAGCGCCGTTCACAACATTTTGCCAAATTATGTACCGATATATGACCTCATGTTGAGAATTTGGCCTAAAACCGGCCATATGTGAGTCGAAAAACAAAGGTCGGCCAAAAACACCTCGATAACTTGCTCCTCTATAGCGCGGCGGAAGAACTTATTGCTATCAAACCATCCCGTCAAGCGCCGTTCACAACATTTTGCCAAATTATGTACCGATATATGACCTCATGTTGAGAATTTGGCCTAAAAGCGACCATATGTGGTCGAAAAACAAAGGTCGGCCAAAAACACCTCGATAACTTGCTCCTCTATAGCGCGGCGGAAGAACTTATTGCTATCAAACCATCCCGTCAAGCGCCGTTCACAACATTTTGCCAAATTATGTACCGATATATGACCTCATGTTGAGAATTTGGCCTAAAACCGGCCATATGTGAGTCGAAAAACAAAGGTCGGCCAAAAACACCTCGATAACTTGCTCCTCTATGGCGCGGCGGAAGAACTTATTGCTATCAAACCATCCCGTCAAGCGCCGTTCACAACATTTTGCCAAATTATGTACCGATATATGACCTCATGTTGAGAATTTGGCCTAAAAGCGACCATATGTGGTCGAAAAACAAAAGGTCGACCAAAAACACCTCGATAACTTGCTCATCTATAGCGCGGCGGAAGAACTTATTGCTATCAAACCATCCCGTCAAGCGCCGTTCACAACATTTTGCCAAATTATGTACCGATATATGACCTCATGTTGAGAATTTGGCCTAAAAGCGACCATATGTGGTCGAAAAACAAAGGTCGACCAAAAACACCTCGATAACTTGCTCCTCTATGCGCGGCCGGAAGAACTTATTGCTATCAAACCATCCCGTCAAGCGCCGTTCACAACATTTTGCCAAATTATGTACCGATATATGACCTCATGTTGAGAATTTGGCCTAAAAGCGACCATATGTGGTCGAAAAACAAAAGGTCGACCAAAAACACCTCGATAACTTGCTCATCTATGGCGCGGCGGAAGAACTTATTGCTATCAAACCATCCCGTCAAGCGCCGTTCACAACATTTTGCCAAATTATGTACCGATATATGACCTCATGTTGAGAATTTGGCCTAAAACCGGCCATATGTGAGTCGAAAAACAAAGGTCGGCCAAAAACACCTCGATAACTTGCTCATCTATGGCGCGGCGGAAGAACTTATTGCTATCAAACCATCCCGTCAAGCGCCGTTCACAACATTTTGCCAAATTATGTACCGATATATGACCTCATGTTGAGAATTTGGCCTAAAAACGGCCATATGTGAGTCGAAAAACAAAGGTCGGCCAAAAACACCTCGATAACTTGCTCCTCTATGGCACGGCCAGAAGAACTTATTGCTATCAAACCATCCCGTCAAGCGCCGTTCACAACATTTTGCCAAATTATGTACCGATATATGACCTCATGTTGAGAATTTGGCCTAAAAACGACCATATGTGGTCGAAAAACAAAAGGTCGACCAAAAACACCTCGATAACTTGCTCATCTATGCGCGGCGGAAGAACTTATTGCTATCAAACCATCCCGTCAAGCGCCGTTCACAACATTTTGCCAAATTATGTACCGATATATGACCTCATGTTGAGAATTTGGCCTAAAACCGGCCATATGTGAGTCGAAAAACAAAGGTCGGCCAAAAACACCTCGATAACTTGCTCCTCTATGGCGCGGCGGAAGAACTTATTGCTATCAAACCATCCCGTCAAGCGCCGTTCACAACATTTTGCCAAATTATGTACCGATATATGACCTCATGTTGAGAATTTGGCCTAAAAGCGGCCATATGTGGTCGAAAAACAAAGGTCGGCCAAAAACACCTCGATAACTTGCTCCTCTATGGCGCGGCGGAAGAACTTATTGCTATCCAAACCATCCCGTCAAGCGCCGTTCACAACATTTTGCCAAATTATGTACCGATATATGACCTCATGTTGAGAATTTGGCCTAAAACCGGCCATATGTGAGTCGAAAAACAAAGGTCGGCCAAAAACACCTCGATAACTTGCTCCTCTATAGCACGGCCAGAAGAACTTATTGCTATCCAAACCATCCCGTCAAGCGCCGTTCACAACATTTTGCCAAATTATGTACCGATATATGACCTCATGTTGAGAATTTGGCCTAAAAGCGACCATATGTGGTCGAAAAACAAAGGTCGACCAAAAACACCTCGATAACTTGCTCCTCTATAGCGCGGCGGAAGAACTTATTGCTATCAAACCATCCCGTCAAGCGCCGCGCCTCACAACATTTTGCCAAATTATGTACCGATATATGACCTCATGTTGAGAATTTGGCCTAAAAGCGACCATATGTGGTCGAAAAACAAAGGTCGACCAAAAACACCTCGATAACTTGCTCATCTATAGCGCGGCCGGAAGAACTTATTGCTATCAAACCATCCCCGTCAAGCGCCGTTCACAACATTTTGCCAAATTATGTACCGATATATGACCTCATGTTGAGAATTTGGCCTAAAACCGGCCATATGTGGTCGAAAAACAAAAGGTCGGCCAAAAACACCTCGATAACTTGCTCCTCTATGGCACGGCGAGAAGAACTTATTGCTATCAAACCATCCCGTCAAGCGCCGTTCACAACATTTTGCCAAATTATGTACCGATATATGACCTCATGTTGAGAATTTGGCCTAAAAGCGACCATATGTGGTCGAAAAACAAAAGGTCGACCAAAAACACCTCGATAACTTGCTCATCTATGGCGCGGCGGAAGAACTTATTGCTATCAAACCATCCCGTCAAGCGCCGTTCACAACATTTTGCCAAATTATGTACCGATATATGACCTCATGTTGAGAATTTGGCCTAAAAGCGACCATATGTGGTCGAAAAACAAAGGTCGACCAAAAACACCTCGATAACTTGCTCCTCTATGCGCGGCCGGAAGAACTTATTGCTATCAAACCATCCCGTCAAGCGCCGTTCACAACATTTTGCCAAATTATGTACCGATATATGACCTCATGTTGAGAATTTGGCCTAAAAGCGACCATATGTGGTCGAAAAACAAAAGGTCGACCAAAAACACCTCGATAACTTGCTCCTCTATGCGCGGCCGGAAGAACTTATTGCTATCAAACCATCCCGTCAGCGCCGTTCACAACATTTTGCCAAATTATGTACCGATATATGACCTCATGTTGAGAATTTGGCCTAAAAGCGACCATATGTGGTCGAAAAACAAAGGTCGACCAAAAACACCTCGATAACTTGCTCCTCTATGCGCGGCGGAAGAACTTATTGCTATCAAACCATCCCGTCAAGCGCCGTTCACAACATTTTGCCAAATTATGTACCGATATATGACCTCATGTTGAGAATTTGGCCTAAAACCGACCATATGTGGTCGAAAAACAAAAGGTCGACCAAAAACACCTCGATAACTTGCTCATCTATGCGCGGCGGAAGAACTTATTGCTATCAAACCATCCCGTCAAGCGCCGTTCACAACATTTTGCCAAATTATGTACCGATATATGACCTCATGTTGAGAATTTGGCCTAAAAGCGACCATATGTGGTCGAAAAACAAAGGTCGACCAAAAACACCTCGATAACTTGCTCATCTATGCGCGGCGGAAGAACTTATTGCTATCAAACCATCCCGTCAAGCGCCGTTCACAACATTTTGCCAAATTATGTACCGATATATGACCTCATGTTGAGAATTTGGCCTAAAAGCGACCATATGTGGTCGAAAAACAAAGGTCGACCAAAAACACCTCGATAACTTGCTCATCTATAGCGCGGCGGAAGAACTTATTGCTATCCAAACCATCCCGTCAAGCGCCGTTCACAACATTTTGCCAAATTATGTACCGATATATGACCTCATGTTGAGAATTTGGCCTAAAACCGGCCATATGTGAGTCGAAAAACAAAGGTCGGCCAAAAACACCTCGATAACTTGCTCCTCTATGCGCGGCGGAAGAACTTATTGCTATCAAACCATCCCGTCAAGCGCCGTTCACAACATTTTGCCAAATTATGTACCGATATATGACCTCATGTTGAGAATTTGGCCTAAAAGCGACCATATGTGGTCGAAAAACAAAGGTCGACCAAAAACACCTCGATAACTTGCTCCTCTATGGCGCGGCGGAAGAACTTATTGCTATCCAAACCATCCCGTCAAGCGCCGTTCACAACATTTTGCCAAATTATGTACCGATATATGACCTCATGTTGAGAATTTGGCCTAAAACCGGCCATATGTGAGTCGAAAAACAAAGGTCGGCCAAAAACACCTCGATAACTTGCTCCTCTATGCGCGGCGGAAGAACTTATTGCTATCAAACCATCCCGTCAGCGCCGTTCACAACATTTTGCCAAATTATGTACCGATATATGACCTCATGTTGAGAATTTGGCCTAAAAGCGACCATATGTGGTCGAAAAACAAAGGTCGACCAAAAACACCTCGATAACTTGCTCTCTCTATGGCGGCCGGAAGAACTTATTGCTATCCAAACCATCCCGTCAAGCGCCGTTCACAACATTTTGCCAAATTATGTACCGATATATGACCTCATGTTGAGAATTTGGCCTAAAACCGGCCATATGTGAGTCGAAAAACAAAGGTCGGCCAAAAACACCTCGATAACTTGCTCCTCTATGCGCGGCCGGAAGAACTTATTGCTATCAAACCATCCCGTCAAGCGCCGTTCACAACATTTTGCCAAATTATGTACCGATATATGACCTCATGTTGAGAATTTGGCCTAAAAACGGCCATATGTGGTCGAAAAACAAAGGTCGGCCAAAAACACCTCGATAACTTGCTCCTCTATGGCACGGCCAGAAGAACTTATTGCTATCAAACCATCCCGTCAAGCGCCGTTCACAACATTTTGCCAAATTATGTACCGATATATGACCTCATGTTGAGAATTTGGCCTAAAAGCGGCCATATGTGGTCGAAAAACAAAAGGTCGACCAAAAACACCTCGATAACTTGCTCCTCTATAGCGCGGCGGAAGAACTTATTGCTATCAAACCATCCCGTCAAGCGCCGTTCACAACATTTTGCCAAATTATGTACCGATATATGACCTCATGTTGAGAATTTGGCCTAAAACCGGCCATATGTGAGTCGAAAAACAAAGGTCGGCCAAAAACACCTCGATAACTTGCTCCTCTATGGCGCGGCGGAAGAACTTATTGCTATCAAACCATCCCGTCAAGCGCCGTTCACAACATTTTGCCAAATTATGTACCGATATATGACCTCATGTTGAGAATTTGGCCTAAAAGCGACCATATGTGGTCGAAAAACAAAGGTCGACCAAAAACACCTCGATAACTTGCTCATCTATGGCGCGGCGGAAGAACTTATTGCTATCAAACCATCCCGTCAAGCGCCGTTCACAACATTTTGCCAAATTATGTACCGATATATGACCTCATGTTGAGAATTTGGCCTAAAAACGGCCATATGTGAGTCGAAAAACAAAGGTCGGCCAAAAACACCTCGATAACTTGCTCCTCTATAGCACGGCCAGAAGAACTTATTGCTATCCAAACCATCCCGTCAAGCGCCGTTCACAACATTTTGCCAAATTATGTACCGATATATGACCTCATGTTGAGAATTTGGCCTAAAACCGGCCATATGTGAGTCGAAAAAAAAAGGTCGGCCAAAAACACCTCGATAACTTGCTCCTCTATAGCGCGGCGGAAGAACTTATTGCTATCAAACCATCCCGTCAAGCGCCGTTCACAACATTTTGCCAAATTATGTACCGATATATGACCTCATGTTGAGAATTTGGCCTAAAACCGACCATATGTGGTCGAAAAACAAAAGGTCGACCAAAAACACCTCGATAACTTGCTCCTCTATGCGCGGCGGAAGAACTTATTGCTATCAAACCATCCCGTCAAGCGCCGTTCACAACATTTTGCCAAATTATGTACCGATATATGACCTCATGTTGAGAATTTGGCCTAAAAACGGCCATATGTGAGTCGAAAAACAAAGGTCGGCCAAAAACACCTCGATAACTTGCTCCTCTATGGCGCGGCGGAAGAACTTATTGCTATCAAACCATCCCGTCAAGCGCCGTTCACAACATTTTGCCAAATTATGTACCGATATATGACCTCATGTTGAGAATTTGGCCTAAAAACGGCCATATGTGAGTCGAAAAACAAAGGTCGGCCAAAAACACCTCGATAACTTGCTCATCTATGCACGGCCAGAAGAACTTATTGCTATCCAAACCATCCCGTCAAGCGCCGTTCACAACATTTTGCCAAATTATGTACCGATATATGACCTCATGTTGAGAATTTGGCCTAAAACCGACCATATGTGGTCGAAAAACAAAAGGTCGACCAAAAACACCTCGATAACTTGCTCCTCTATATGCGCGGCGGAAGAACTTATTGCTATCAAACCATCCCGTCAAGCGCCGTTCACAACATTTTGCCAAATTATGTACCGATATATGACCTCATGTTGAGAATTTGGCCTAAAAGCGACCATATGTGGTCGAAAAAACAAAGGTCGACCAAAAACACCTCGATAACTTGCTCATCTATAGCGCGGCCGGAAGAACTTATTGCTATCAAACCATCCCGTCAAGCGCCGTTCACAACATTTTGCCAAATTATGTACCGATATATGACCTCATGTTGAGAATTTGGCCTAAAAGCGACCATATGTGGTCGAAAAACAAAAGGTCGACCAAAAACACCTCGATAACTTGCTCCTCTATGGCGCGGCGGAAGAACTTATTGCTATCCAAACCATCCCGTCAAGCGCCGTTCACAACATTTTGCCAAATTATGTACCGATATATGACCTCATGTTGAGAATTTGGCCTAAAACCGGCCATATGTGGTCGAAAAACAAAGGTCGACCAAAAACACCTCGATAACTTGCTCCTCTATAGCGCGGCGGAAGAACTTATTGCTATCAAACCATCCCGTCAAGCGCCGTTCACAACATTTTGCCAAATTATGTACCGATATATGACCTCATGTTGAGAATTTGGCCTAAAACCGACCATATGTGGTCGAAAAACAAAAGGTCGACCAAAAACACCTCGATAACTTGCTCCTCTATGGCGCGGCGGAAGAACTTATTGCTATCAAACCATCCCGTCAAGCGCCGTTCACAACATTTTGCCAAATTATGTACCGATATATGACCTCATGTTGAGAATTTGGCCTAAAAGCGACCATATGTGGTCGAAAAACAAAGGTCGACCAAAAACACCTCGATAACTTGCTCATCTATGGCGCGGCGGAAGAACTTATTGCTATCAAACCATCCCGTCAAGCGCCGTTCACAACATTTTGCCAAATTATGTACCGATATATGACCTCATGTTGAGAATTTGGCCTAAAACCGGCCATATGTGAGTCGAAAAACAAAGGTCGGCCAAAAACACCTCGATAACTTGCTCCTCTATGGCGCGGCGGAAGAACTTATTGCTATCAAACCATCCCGTCAAGCGCCGTTCACAACATTTTGCCAAATTATGTACCGATATATGACCTCATGTTGAGAATTTGGCCTAAAAACGACCATATGTGAGTCGAAAAACAAAGGTCGGCCAAAAACACCTCGATAACTTGCTCCTCTATGGCACGGCCAGAAGAACTTATTGCTATCCAAACCATCCCCGTCAAGCGCCGTTCACAACATTTTGCCAAATTATGTACCGATATATGACCTCATGTTGAGAATTTGGCCTAAAAACGGCCATATGTGAGTCGAAAAACAAAGGTCGGCCAAAAACACCTCGATAACTTGCTCATCTATGGCACGGCAGAAGAACTTATTGCTATCAAACCATCCCGTCAAGCGCCGTTCACAACATTTTGCCAAATTATGTACCGATATATGACCTCATGTTGAGAATTTGGCCTAAAACCGACCATATGTGGTCGAAAAACAAAAGGTCGACCAAAAACACCTCGATAACTTGCTCCTCTATGGCGCGGCGGAAGAACTTATTGCTATCAAACCATCCCGTCAAGCGCCGTTCACAACATTTTGCCAAATTATGTACCGATATATGACCTCATGTTGAGAATTTGGCCTAAAAGCGACCATATGTGGTCGAAAAACAAAGGTCGACCAAAAACACCTCGATAACTTGCTCATCTATAGCGCGGCGGAAGAACTTATTGCTATCAAACCATCCCGTCAAGCGCCGTTCACAACATTTTGCCAAATTATGTACCGATATATGACCTCATGTTGAGAATTTGGCCTAAAAGCGACCATATGTGGTCGAAAAAACAAAGGTCGACCAAAAACACCTCGATAACTTGCTCCTCTATGCGCGGCGGAAGAACTTATTGCTATCAAACCATCCCGTCAAGCGCCGTTCACAACATTTTGCCAAATTATGTACCGATATATGACCTCATGTTGAGAATTTGGCCTAAAAGCGACCATATGTGGTCGAAAAACAAAAGGTCGACCAAAAACACCTCGATAACTTGCTCATCTATGGCACGGCGGAAGAACTTATTGCTATCCAAACCATCCCCGTCAAGCGCCGTTCACAACATTTTGCCAAATTATGTACCGATATATGACCTCATGTTGAGAATTTGGCCTAAAACCGACCATATGTGGTCGAAAAACAAAAGGTCGACCAAAAACACCTCGATAACTTGCTCATCTATGGCGCGGCGGAAGAACTTATTGCTATCAAACCATCCCGTCAAGCGCCGTTCACAACATTTTGCCAAATTATGTACCGATATATGACCTCATGTTGAGAATTTGGCCTAAAAGCGACCATATGTGGTCGAAAAACAAAAGGTCGACCAAAAACACCTCGATAACTTGCTCATCTATGGCGCGGCGGAAGAACTTATTGCTATCAAACCATCCCGTCAAGCGCCGTTCACAACATTTTGCCAAATTATGTACCGATATATGACCTCATGTTGAGAATTTGGCCTAAAACCGGCCATATGTGAGTCGAAAAACAAAGGTCGGCCAAAAACACCTCGATAACTTGCTCATCTATGGCACGGCGGAAGAACTTATTGCTATCAAACCATCCCGTCAAGCGCCGTTCACAACATTTTGCCAAATTATGTACCGATATATGACCTCATGTTGAGAATTTGGCCTAAAAGCGACCATATGTGGTCGAAAAACAAAAGGTCGACCAAAAACACCTCGATAACTTGCTCATCTATGGCGCGGCGGAAGAACTTATTGCTATCAAACCATCCCCGTCAAGCGCCGTTCACAACATTTTGCCAAATTATGTACCGATATATGACCTCATGTTGAGAATTTGGCCTAAAACCGACCATATGTGAGTCGAAAAACAAAGGTCGGCCAAAAACACCTCGATAACTTGCTCATCTATGGCGCGGCGGAAGAACTTTTGCTATCAAACCATCCCGTCAAGCGCCGTTCACAACATTTTGCCAAATTATGTACCGATATATGACCTCATGTTGAGAATTTGGCCTAAAACCGACCATATGTGGTCGAAAAACAAAGGTCGGCCAAAAACACCTCGATAACTTGCTCCTCTATGCGCGGCGGAAGAACTTATTGCTATCAAACCATCCCGTCAAGCGCCGTTCACAACATTTTGCCAAATTATGTACCGATATATGACCTCATGTTGAGAATTTGGCCTAAAACCGGCCATATGTGAGTCGAAAAACAAAGGTCGGCCAAAAACACCTCGATAACTTGCTCCTCTATGGCGCGGCGGAAGAACTTATTGCTATCAAACCATCCCGTCAAGCGCCGTTCACAACATTTTGCCAAATTATGTACCGATATATGACCTCATGTTGAGAATTTGGCCTAAAAGCGACCATATGTGGTCGAAAAACAAAGGTCGACCAAAAACACCTCGATAACTTGCTCATCTATGGCGCGGCGGAAGAACTTATTGCTATCAAACCATCCCGTCAAGCGCCGTTCACAACATTTTGCCAAATTATGTACCGATATATGACCTCATGTTGAGAATTTGGCCTAAAAGCGACCATATGTGGTCGAAAAACAAAAGGTCGACCAAAAACACCTCGATAACTTGCTCATCTATGGCGCGGCCGGAAGAACTTTTGCTATCAAACCATCCCGTCAAGCGCCGTTCACAACATTTTGCCAAATTATGTACCGATATATGACCTCATGTTGAGAATTTGGCCTAAAAGCGACCATATGTGGTCGAAAAACAAAGGTCGACCAAAAACACCTCGATAACTTGCTCATCTATGGCGCGGCGGAAGAACTTATTGCTATCCAAACCATCCCGTCAAGCGCCGTTCACAACATTTTGCCAAATTATGTACCGATATATGACCTCATGTTGAGAATTTGGCCTAAAACCGGCCATATGTGAGTCGAAAAACAAAGGTCGGCCAAAAACACCTCGATAACTTGCTCATCTATGCGCGGCGGAAGAACTATTGCTATCAAACCATCCCGTCAAGCGCCGTTCACAACATTTTGCCAAATTATGTACCGATATATGACCTCATGTTGAGAATTTGGCCTAAAAGCGGCCATATGTGGTCGAAAAACAAAGGTCGGCCAAAAACACCTCGATAACTTGCTCCTCTATGGCGCGGCGGAAGAACTTATTGCTATCCAAACCATCCCGTCAAGCGCCGTTCACAACATTTTGCCAAATTATGTACCGATATATGACCTCATGTTGAGAATTTGGCCTAAAACCGGCCATATGTGGTCGAAAAACAAAGGTCGGCCAAAAACACCTCGATAACTTGCTCCTCTATGGCACGGCGGAAGAACTTATTGCTATCAAACCATCCCGTCAAGCGCCGTTCACAACATTTTGCCAAATTATGTACCGATATATGACCTCATGTTGAGAATTTGGCCTAAAACCGACCATATGTGAGTCGAAAAACAAAGGTCGACCAAAAACACCTCGATAACTTGCTCATCTATGGCACGGCCAGAAGAACTTATTGCTATCCAAACCATCCCCGTCAAGCGCCGTTCACAACATTTTGCCAAATTATGTACCGATATATGACCTCATGTTGAGAATTTGGCCTAAAACCGGCCATATGTGAGTCGAAAAACAAAGGTCGGCCAAAAACACCTCGATAACTTGCTCATCTATGGCACGGCCAGAAGAACTTTTGCTATCAAACCATCCCGTCAAGCGCCGTTCACAACATTTTGCCAAATTATGTACCGATATATGACCTCATGTTGAGAATTTGGCCTAAAAGCGACCATATGTGGTCGAAAAACAAAAGGTCGACCAAAAACACCTCGATAACTTGCTCATCTATGGCACGGCAGAAGAACTTATTGCTATCAAACCATCCCGTCAAGCGCCGTTCACAACATTTTGCCAAATTATGTACCGATATATGACCTCATGTTGAGAATTTGGCCTAAAACCGGCCATATGTGGTCGAAAACAAAAGGTCGACCAAAAACACCTCGATAACTTGCTCATCTATGGCACGGCCAGAAGAACTTTTGCTATCAAACCATCCCGTCAAGCGCCGTTCACAACATTTTGCCAAATTATGTACCGATATATGACCTCATGTTGAGAATTTGGCCTAAAACCGGCCATATGTGAGTCGAAAAACAAAGGTCGGCCAAAAACACCTCGATAACTTGCTCATCTATGGCACGGCCAGAAGAACTTATTGCTATCCAAACCATCCCCGTCAAGCGCCGTTCACAACATTTTGCCAAATTATGTACCGATATATGACCTCATGTTGAGAATTTGGCCTAAAACCGGCCATATGTGAGTCGAAAAACAAAAGGTCGACCAAAAACACCTCGATAACTTGCTCCTCTATACTTTAAATACGGCCGGAAGAACTTTTGCTATCAAACCATCCCGTCAAGCGCCGTTCACAACATTTTGCCAAATTATGTACCGATATATGACCTCATGTTGAAATTTGGCCTAAAAACCGACCATATGTGGTCGAAAAACAAAAGGTCGACCAAAAACACCTCGATAACTTGCTTATTCTATGGCGCGTTCTCGGAAGAACTTATTGCTATCAAACCATCCCGTAAAAAGCGCCGTTCACAACATTTTGCCAAATTATGTGGGCCGATATATGACCTCATGTTGATGAAATTTGGACCTAAAACGGAGAAGCAGGTATTCATCAACCCCAATACATATACATACATACATACATACATACATACATACATACAATGTACCGATAATTACGACAACCGACAACCGGGATCAGGTACTACTACTATCTCCTTCCTTCCTACGGAGTGCAGTCACCATCAACCGACAACCGACAACGCAGTCACCAACGCCACACAGCAGCCAAGCCATCGGAAGGCGTGTCTAAGAGGAAGATGGCCCGGGTGATGCTGCTGTGTTCTTGCCCTCCTCATCATCCTCATCATCATCTTGATCATCACCAGCAGCAGGAGGCTTGGCCATCTGCACGTAGCCCTGACCCTGATGGGTGCACACGCGGTCCGGCTCCCCCTTGAACCACATGTTCCGCAGCTCCCCCCGCTTCCACCCCAGCGACATCAGCGTCCCTGCACCAACTCAACCAAACCAGCTTTCACCCTCAGCTACATACATACAGCGTCTACAACTTTTGTCACTTCATTCAGGTGAGAGATGTATCCTAGTGTTGCTTTCTTTCTTCCTTTCTTTCTTTCTTGCTTACTTACCCAGGGTGAATGGCATGATGTAGAGCAGCGCCGGCTGCCCATGCCCGTCCATCAGGTTCAGCGCCACGTACGTGATCAGGAGCCCTGGTTGTGCCCCAGCAAGTTAAAAAAATTGGCGCCCATTTTGTGAGAATGGGTGAAAAGGAAGATATCAACAGCTCTGCTCGCGAGATAGCACAGTAAAGAGACTCGCTCACCGGTGCCGTAGGCCGACGCTGACCACAGGAAGTAACCGGATCGCAGGCTCTTCTTCGCAGCCCAATCATACCTGCAGCAAGCAAAATAGAAACCCAAAGTGGACGCTGAGCTTCGTAACCAGTCACATAAACAGCGCACACCATGGCGTGCTGAATCAACTGTCATAAACTGAAGCAGCTGTCGGTGGAGAGGACGGCTGGAGGTAGGAGAGAGGAGAGGATGCAGTTAATCATGTTTTTGAACAATTTTTTTTATCACATTTGGGGTATGCGTCCGATTGAACTACCACATTTAAAAGCTGACCGTAAAACTATCAAAAATTTCTAATTTTATGACTAAAAACTACAAATTCAAGTTGATGACCGTGTTTACGATTTTGAACCTGTTTAAGACATGCGGGACCCATGTGTAAGGGCTAATGTGACAGGAATTTATTTTAACCGTCAAGTTGACCATTATTACAGGTGGGCCTCATGTGTGAGCATCTAGCTTCTTCTTCCTCGTCCTCCTTTTTCTCTTAGGCATTTCAACCAACACCGGCGGCGTCCGAGCCCTTCTTGCCCCGCTATCCCACCAGAGACCACCATCCCCAGCACAACCTGAAGTAGCCCATCACCGCCGCCATCATGCCCGCTCCCCGCAGCTCCCTGCACCTCCTTGATGATATTGGCATTACATGGTACACATGAAAACCCTAGGTCCTTACACGAGGTCACATATAGACCCAATAAATGTAGAGTGGAGTACTACGCCATCGTTGAGGGCCCAAGAAGCTAGGTAATTCTCCTCATGTCCATCCTATCAGTGACACCGACTAGTGCTACATCCTGCCATCAACACCGTCGGCAGAATACGACGACAAAGAGACGACCATGGCATGCATGGAGATCTTGCTAATTATGGTTGATCTAATGGTTCAGCCCTTGGGATGAAGGAAAAAATTATTTATATTTTTGTAAAGTTACAACTGGTACATATAAGGTTTAGCAAAAAAATTATTTATATTTTTGTAAAGTTACGACCGGTAAATGATAACAGCTAGTCCGTTTAGCAAAAAAAATCACATGAGCAAGACCAATTAATTAATGCTAAAGTTATGTTCGACTAGCTTTTCTTATGGAACATGAGCCACAATAAGTGTTATACTCATTGGTGGTTTACTCCTCGTTTTGAGGAAACACACTCAGTTTAAGATAGAAATATTCTTGGTATCCAAATCAAGGGGAGTCAACCTAGCTACGAACATGTGTAGCGTGCATTTTTAGATGGGAACCTCGACCTCACCAATACTTGCTCTTGGCATGCATCAAACAAAATTACGGTTGAATTAAAGCCAGCCAGCCAGCTACTTGATCAAATAATCATATTAATTATTATTACTGTACTGTAATAACAATATTATTAGCTTTGTTATTATTAAGTTGGCGAGAGTGAATGAATTTTCTGCATGCAGGCCGGCCGGCCTAAATGGGACGAGCAAAACCGATTTATTTTACCAGTTATATATGTATTTAAAGCACCACCTGCTAGCTAGTCATGTAGTCTTAGTAATTCTGCATTCACCCCACAAATTAAAAATAGTGTTAATTATATATAATAATCCAAGGATCCTTACTGTTTAATCTCTCATGCATTCATACAGCTGAACTTATATTATTTATTTATTGGAATACAAGTAGAGCGAACAGCGTCCCATCCCAGGGAGGTAGAGGTAGAGGTAGAGGTGCAGTACAACCACAGTTTTAAATAGCCCGCTATAGCTCCGCTATAGCATGCTATAGCGTTTACAAAAGGTCTTGTGCTAAGAGACTTTGGTCCAAACAAATGAACAAACATTTTAAATAGCGCGCTATAGCTCTGCTATAGCACACTATAGCATTTGGAAGAGGTCCGCCGCTAAGATGCTTAGCGCGCTATTTAAAACTATGAGTACAACGGAGCTCATCACACAAAGCTCTTATTCAATCATTATTGCATACCATGGCAGCGCTAGCTAGCTATCTAGTCTACTTCTCGAAGAAGCATCGCTCGGAGATAACCTTGCTGATGAAGCAGGTGCAATACTCGGATTTGTTCCAGAGTACGTTGTAGACGGAGACGCACGAACCCGCTGCCCCGAGGAGGCAGCTGCGGCAGTTTGGACTGCAGAGTGTACCTAGGCTCCACTCCTGGTCTTGCTCCGCAGCTTGGGTTGCATTGCTGCCGAAAGCTAGCATGGGGAGGCAGATCAGCATCAGGAAGCAGAGCGCAGCAGACTTGTTCTTGTTCTTGTGCATCGCCATTTGCTGGATCAACAGCGAGAGCGGTGGTGGTGGTGGTGGTGGATGATGATATGATGGTTGGCTCTCTGCAATGCAATACAAGCCGTTTATATATATAGCACTTGTCTCCTCTCTGCTAGGGAAGATTTTGATTCCCATACACATCCCAACGGCACCTAGCTAGCTACCACCACTGATTAATTGATTCTCTCTCCTCTGTCTGTCTAGTACTAGTTCCAAGCAAGGAAAGAAATATTATCAAGTACTCCCTCAATAAACTAATATAAGAGTGTTTAGATCACTATTTTAATAATTTAAACGCTCTTATATTAATTTACACAGGAAGTACTATCACTCGCTTGTTCCCATGCATACATCTCACTCTATCTTCTCCCGGCAATGAAACGAAACGGGAAACCAATTCATCAGCTAGCTAGGCCGGTCAATTAATTGTTGCTAGCTGGCTAGCTCAAATTAATTTTGATTCCGGGCCCTAAAATTGGAAACGAATTCATTAGCTAGCTAGGCCGGTCAATTATCTGTTGCTAGCTAGCTAGCTACAAATTGATTTTGATTCCCGGCCCTAAAATGGAAAGCCCATTCCTTAGATTTTTGTTTTGAGATCGAACTTTAGATATGCCTGTCAATTAATAATTAATTCAACTGTACTAGCGTCTTAGCGCCCGCCGGCCTGCGAAAACTACCAATTACATCATCTCCCATTCACCCATTCCATTTATTTGCTCGCTCGTCGTATTCAAACTTAGTCTGGGTTACAACCCGGCCCTGTTGTAATGTATATATCAACAAGAAGACAAGGAATACAACTCAGACAAATATATCTCCTCCTCGTCTCACTCCCTGTTTAGCATGTTGTAAACCTCATTTGGAAGCTATCATAATTTGAACTTGGCTCTTGTGGAATCCCATCTATTGCCCTTCTTCCAGAATTTCATGACTTGCTGTGCATCACTTTCAATCAGCAATCGATGAAAGCCTCCTCCTCGACCGCAAAGCAAGGGCTTCCATCTCCACTGGGCCTGTGGGCCATTCACACCACCGTGAGAGTGCAGTCCCCTACAACCAAGCCAACAGAACTCGACCTAGCACATTCTTTATAAGAGGTGTCCAAGTTGTTTCGTGTGGGATTCAAGCTAGGCAGCTACCATAATTTTATTGAGTTAATTTCTAAAATATTCAGCTTGTATTAAAAAAAAATCATTACGTCTTAAGGGAATGGTCATCGTATAACTAAATATTCTCATCGTGAACCAAAAAATTCATCATTTATTAGAAAAAAGAATCACTGTGTATATAAAAATTTCATCGTTTCTTTTAAAAAATGGTTTGTAGTGTAGTTCAAACAATGCCCATCATTTATTTCCAAAAATGTTCGGCCTGTATTAGAAAAATACTTACCCTGTAATTCAAACAACGCCATCATGGTTTAGCAGATGTTCATCATGTATATAGCAATGTGCATTGTGTATTTAGAAATCATTTTGTATTTTCTAAAAAATCATGTTGTAATTAGAAATGTGGATTGAATTTCAAAAAATGTTCAATCTTTATGTAAACTAAGTGTTCATGTACTTTTTTTTAATAACGTTCCTGTAATTTTAAAAGATAGATCACACATTATTTTATAAGATGTTCATGTAATTAAACCCTTGTTCATTTATTTAAAAATTTCACATAATTTGTGAATGCATCCAGGCATTTTTATATAATATTTTTATAGTTTCGTAAAGTGGGAACACATTTTAAAATTAGTAGTGTATTTATCAGAGTATCCACACTTATTTAGTAAAGAAAACAAAAAATAAAGTACAAATGGAAAAACGAAATCAGAGAAGGAACTATTTTACAAAAATGAAACAGAAAGGGAAAACAAAATACACTTTGTCAATGGGGAAACAAACAAACCAAGGAAAAAACAGGTCAATGGGGAACTAGGGCAGGGAGGCTATCTATATCTTGCAGTAGGTGAGATATAGCATTCACAAGTTGCTAAACTTGTCTTTCTTCTTCTCATATTTTGAAGGACTGCACGAAATCGTTTACTACCGCAGTTACAGTTTGAAGTATGTCGGATAAGTATTCTTCCTAGGTGCTTCCCAAGGTACATTATGACACATTATGACATGACATGTTGGCAATGATACATTTTTCAATACTAATAATGAAGTATGCAATCTAGTTTATTTTCTGAAGAAACATAATAGGATATCCACACATTACAAAGAAAAATGTAACCAAAATGTGTTCGATGTAATTCAAAATTCTCCATCTTGTATTAACAAAAGTACATCTTATATATATAAAAAAGTGAATCGTGTATTTAGAAGTGGTTCATAGTGTAATTTAAAAAAAATGCTCAACTTCATCACCATCTACGTTGACATCATGGAGAAGACGAGATGTGAAGATGACAACCATTGCAGCAGCTTAATCGGAGGCGGTCCACGAGCTTGACTCGTAGGCTTAATTAATCGGGAGCTTTCCGAACCCCCGTGAACCCGAACCTCACATTGCCGAAGTCTTATTGGCCGTGCCAACAGGCCACTGAGCACATCCTTAATAAGGACTTCGTAATTTTGTTTCTCGACATGAGATTAACAAAATGCATATTTCCCTATATATTGTTTGTCCGCTTGGTACACTCGCGTGCCCGCGTCGTTTTTTTTCCGGGTCAAACACTTGGGAACACAACAGTAGCAGTTTTGCATGGGAAGAACGATGCATGAAATAGGAAACACATGGGACAGCACTAATGGATGAGTAGAGATCATGTAAATGAAAGTATTGGAAAGATGGGAAACGAAGATAAAAAAGAGGAGAAAACAGAATTGAAACATAACATAAAAACAGTGCAGGGACGATGGATGTAGAAGATGAAGAGTTGTCAGAACTCGTGGAACAGGGTTTGTAACATAACATGGGATATAGGATACACACAGGTAGACACACATATAAGCAAAGCCCGCATAGTATTCGTACATAATAAACATGTATATTGTTTCATATTAAGAAATTTAAGAATTTTCATCCATTTTTCAACCATTTTCTGTATAAACACCTGTGTGAATCACGGCGTAGATGGACAGCTCTAGACATTTCCGTAGGTGCATGTGTTGGAAATATGCCCTAGAGGCAATAATAAAAGTATTATTATATTTCCTTGTTCATGATAATTGTCTTTTATTCATGCTATAACTGTATTATCCGGAAATCGTAATACACGTGTGAATACATAGACCACAATATGTCCCTAGTGAGCCTCTAGTTGACTAGCTCGTTGTGATCAACAGATAGTCATGGTTTCCTGGCTATGGACATTGGATGTCGTTGATAACGGGATCACATCATTAGGAGAATGATGTGATGGACAAGACCCAATCCTAAGCATAGCACAAAGATCGTGTAGTTCGTTTGCTAGAGCTTTTCCAATGTCAAGTATCTCTTCCTTAGACCATGAGATCGTGTAACTCCGGATACCGTAGGAGTGCTTTGGGTGTATCAAACGTCACTGGCGTGGCGGGTGACTATAAAGGTGCATTACAGGTATCTCCGAAAGTGTCATTGGGTTGACACGGATCGAGGATGGGATTTGTCACTCCGTGCAAGCGGAGAGGTATCTCTGGGCCCACTCGGTAGTACATCATCATAATGTGCACAATGTGACCAAGGGGTTGATCACGGGATGATGTGTTGCGGAGCGAGTAAAGAGACTTGCGGTAACGAGATTGAACAAGGTATCGGTATACCGACGATCAAATCTCGGGCAAGTAAAATACCGTTAGACAAAGGGAATTGTATACGGATCGTTGAGTCCTTGACATCGTGGTTCATCCGATGAGATCATCGTGGAACATGTAGGAGCCAACATGGGTATCCAGATCCGCTGTTGGTTATTGACCGGAGAACGTCTCGGTCATGTCTACATGTCTCCCGAACCCGTAGGGTCTACACATAAGGTTCGATGGCGCTAGGGTTATAAAGGAAGCTTGTATGTGGTTACCGAATGTTGTTGAGTCCGGATGAGATCCCGGACGTCACGAGGAGTTCGGAATGGTCCGGAGGTAAAGATTTATATATGGGAAGTCCTGTTTTGGTCACCGGAAAAGTTTGGGGTTTATCGGTAGCGTCTGGGACCACGGGAGGGTCCCGGGGGTCCACCAAGTGGGGCCACCTGCCCCAGAAGGCTGCGTGGGCCAAGTGTGGGAGGGGACCAGCCCCTAGGTGGGCTGGGGCGCCCCCCACCAAGGCCCAAGGCGTGGGAAGAGTGGGAGGGGGCAAACCCTAGGGCAGATGGGCCTAAGGCCCACCACAGGTGCGCGCCCCCTCTCTCCCCTCGCCGCCACCAGATTGGATCTGGAGGCTGGCCGCACCCCTTGGGGGTGGGAAACCCTAAAGGGGGCGCAGCCCCCCTCTCCCCCTATAAATAGTGAGGCCTAGGGGCTACCCAGAGAGACACAGAATACACGTGATTCGATCTCTGCCTTTGGTTGCAGCCCTCTCCTCTCTCCCAAGTACTCCTCCTCTCCCGTGGTGCTTAGCGAAGCCTGCTGGATTGCCACACTCATCCACCACCGCCACGCCGTTGTGCTGCTGCTGGATGGAGTCTTCCTCAACCTCTCCTCTCTCCTTGCTGGATCAAGGCGTGGGAGACATCGTCGGGCTGTACGCGTGTGTTGAGCGCGGAGGTGCCGTGCGTTCGACACTTGATCATCGGTGATTTGAATCACGACGAGTGCGACTCCATCAACCCGTTCACTTGAGCGCTTCCGCTTAGCGATCTACAAGGGTATGTAGATGCACTCTCTTACTACTCGTTGCTGGTCTCTCCATAGATAGATCTTGGTGACACGAGGAAAATTTTTGAATTTCGCACGTTCCCCAATGATGGCATCATGAGCTAGGTCTATTGCGTAGATTCTTTGCACGAGTAGAACACAAAGTAGTTGTGGGCGTTGATGTTGTTCAATATGCTTACCGTTACTAGTCCAATCTTGTTTCGACGGTATTGTGGGATGAAGCGGCCGGACCGACCTTACGTACTCTTCACGTGAGGCAGTTCCACCGATTGACATGCACCGTGCATAAGGTGGCTAGCGGTGCGATCTCTCCCACTTTAGTCGGAACGGATTCGATGAAAAGGGTCCTTATGAAGGGTAAATAGCAATTAGCATATCACGTTGTGGTTTTGCGTATGTAAGAAACGTTCTTGCTAGAAACCCATAGCAGCCACGTAAAACATGCAAACAACAATTAGAGGACGTCTAACTTGTTTTTGCAGGGTATGCTATGTGACGTGATATGGCCAAGAAGAATGTGATGAATGATATGTGATGTATGAGATTGATCATGTTCTTGTAATAGGATTCACGACTTGCATGTCGATGAGTATGACAACCGGCAGGAGCCATAGGAGTTGTCTTTATTTATTGTATGACCTGCGTGTCATTGAACAACGCCATGTAATTACTTTACTTTATTGCTAACGGTAGCCATAGTAGTAGAAGTAATAGTTGGCGAGACAACTTCATGGAGACACGATGATGGAGATCATGATGATGGAGATCATGGTGTCATGCGGTGGCGATGATGATCATGGAGCCCGAAGATGGAGATCAAAGGAGCAAAATGATATTGGCCATATCATGTCACTATTTGATTGCATGTGATGTTTATCATGTTTACGCATCTTGTTTACTTAGGACGACGGTAGTAAATAAGATGATCCCTTACAAAATTTCAAGAAGTGTTCTCCCGATTGTGCACCGTTGCTACAGTTCGTAAGCTTCTAAGCACCACGTGATGATCGGGTGTGATGGATTCTTACGTTCACATACAACGGGTGTAAGACAGTTTTTTACAGCGAAAACACTTAGGGTTAACTTGCGAGCCTAGCATGTACAGACATGGCCTCGAACACGGAGACCGAAAGGTCGAGCATGAGTCGTATAGTAGATACGATCAACATGAAGATGTTCACCGATGATGACTAGTCCGTCTCACGTGATGATCGGACACGGCCTAGTTGACTTGGATCATGTAATCACTTAGATGACCAGAGGATGTCTATTTGAGTGGGAGTTCATAAGATGAACTTAATTATCCTGAACATAGTCAAAAGATCTTTGCAAATTATGTAAAAGCTCGCGCTTTAGTTCCTTTGTTTAAATATGTTCCTAGAGAAAGTATAGTTGAAAGTTGACGATGGCGATTATGCGGACAGAGAAAGCTTATGTCCTTCATGCACCGCTCGGTGTGTTTGAACCCCAAACGTCGTTTGTGGATGTTGCGAACATCGGACATACACGTTTGATAACTACGTGATAGTTCGGTTAAGCGGTTTAGAGTTGAGGCACCAAAGACATTTTCGAAACGTCGCGGAACATATGAGATGTTTCGAGGGCTGAAATTGAGATATCAGGCTCGTGCCCACGTCAAGAGGTATGAGACCTCCGACGATTTTCTTAGCCAGCAAACTAAGGGAGGAAAGCTCAATCGTTGAGCTTGTGCTCAGATTGACTGAGTACCACAATCACTTGAATCGAGTGGGAGTTAATCTTCCAGATGAGATAGTGATGTTTCTCCAAAGTCATTGCCACCAAGCTGCTAGAGCTTCGTGATGAACTATAACATATCAGGGATAGATATGATGATCCTTGAGGTATTCGCGATGTTTGACACGCGAAAGTAGAAATCAAGAAGGAGCATCAATTGTTGATGGTTGGTGAAACCACTAGTTTCAAGATGGGCAAGGGCAAGAAGGATACTTCATGAAACAGCAAATCAGCTGCCGCTCGGTGAAGAAACCCAAGGTTGAACCCAAACCCGAGACTAAGTGCTACGTGATAAGGGAATAGTCACTAGGCGGAATTACCCTAGATACTTGGTAGATGAGAAGGCTGGCAAGGTCGATAGAAGTATATTGGATATACATTATGTTAATGTGTACTTTACTAGTACTCCTAGTAGCACCAGGGTATTAGATACGGTTCGGTTGCTAAGTGCTAGTAACTCGAAATAAAAGCTACGGAATAAACGGAGACTAGCTAAAGGTGAGCTGATGATATGTGTTGGAAGTGTTTCCAAGGTTGATGTGATCAAGCATCGCACGCTCCCTCTACCATCGAGATTTGGTGTTTGCATTGAGCATAGACATGATTGGATTATGTCTATCGCAATCTGATTATTCATTTAAGGAGAATAATGGATACTCTATTTATTTGAATAATACCTTCAACGGTCTTGCACCTAAAGGAATGGTTTATTGAATCTCGATCGTAGTGATACACATTTTCATGCCAAAAGATATAAGATAGTAATGATATTACCACTTACTTGTGGCACTGCCATGTAAGTCATATTGGTGTAAAAGCATGAAGAAGCTCCATGTTGATGGATCTTTGGACTCACTCGTTTTTGAAAAGTTTGAGACATGCGAACCATGTCTATTGGTGTATACGCATGAAGAAACTCCATGCAGATGGATCGTTTGGACTCACTTGATTTTGAATCACTTGAGATATGCAAATCATACCACATGGGCAAGATGACTGAAAAGCCTCGTTTTCAAGTAAGATGGAACAAGATAGCAACTTGTTGGAAGTAACACATTTTGATGTGTGCAGTCCAATGAGTCTTTGAGGCATCTGATGAATATCGTTATGTTCTTACTTCACAGATGATTCGAGTAGATGTAGAGTATATTTACTTGATGAAACACAAGTCTGAATTATTGGATGATTCAAGTAATTTCAGAGTGAAGTTGAAGATCGTCGTGACAAGAGGATGAAATGTCTATGATATGATCATAGAGATGAGTATCTGAGTTCTGAGCTTTGGCACACAATTAAGACATTGTGGAAATTGTTTCACAATTAATACCACTGGAACACCATAGTTTGATGGTGTGTCCGAACATCATAGTTGCACCCTATTGGATATGGTGCGTACCATGATGTCTCTTATCGAATTACCACTATCGTTTATGGGTTAGGCATTAGAGACAACCACATTCACTTTAAATATGGCACCACGTAATTCCGTTGAGATGACACCGTATGAACTATGGTTTAGAGAAACCTAAGCTGTCATTTCTTAAATGTTTGGGGCTGCGACGCTTATGTGAAAAAGGTTCAGGTTGATAAGCTCGAACCCAAAGCGGATAAAATGCATCTTCATAGGACACCCAAAATAGTTGGGTATACCTTCTTATCCTGATCCGAAAGCAATATGGATTGTTTCTTGAATCGGGTCCTTTCTCGAGGAAAAGTATGTCTCGGAAAGTTGAGTGGGAGGATGGTAGAGACTTGATATGGTTATTGAACCGTCACTACAACAAGTGTGTAGCAGGGCACAGGAAGTTGTTCCTGTGACACGTACACCAATTGAAGTAGAAACTTATGATAGTGATCATGAAACTTCAGATCAAGTCACTACCGTACCTCGTAGGGTGACAAGGATGCGTACTGCTTAAAAGTGGTGCAGTAATCCTGTCTTGAAGGTCATGTTGCTGGACAACAGCGAACCTACAAGCTATGGAGAAGCAATGGTGGGCCCAAATTCCGGCAAATGGCTAGAAGCCATGAAATCCGAGATAGGATCCATGTATCAGAACAAATCATGGACTTTGGTGGACTTGCCCGATGATCAGCAAGCCATTGAGATAAATGGATCTTTAAGAAGAAGACGGACGTGGACGGTAATGTCACCGGCTGTGAAGCTCGACTTGTGGTAAAGAGTTTTTCACAAGTTCAAGGAATTGACTACGATGAGATTTTCTCATCCGTAGCGATGCTTAAGTCCGTCGGAATCATGTTAGCATTAGCTGCATTTATGAAATCTGGCAGATGGATGTCAAAACGAGTTTCCTTACCAGTCTTCGTAAGGAAAGGTTGTATGTGATACAATCCGAAAGTTCTTGTCGATCCTAAGGATGCTAAAAGGTATGCTAGCTCCAGCAATCCTTCTAAGGACTGGAGTAAGCATCTCGGAGTTGGAATATGTACTTTGATAAGATGATCAAAGATTTTGGGTTTATACAAATTTATGAGAAACTTGTATTTCCAAAGAAGTGAGTGGGAGCACTATAGAATTTCGGTGAGTATATGTTATTGACATATTGTTGATCGAAATGATGTAGAATTCTGGAAAGCATATAGGGTTATTTGAAAAGTGTTTTCAATGGAAAACCTGGATTAAGCTACTTGAACATTGAGCATCAAGATCTATGAGGATAGATCAAAAACGCTCAATAGTACTTTCAAATGAGCACATACCTTGACATGATCTAGAAGGTGTTCAAGATGGATCAGTCAAAGAAGGAGTTCTTGCCTGACATGTAAGGTATGAAGTTAAGACTTAAAGCTCGACCACGGCAGAAGAGAGAGAAAGGACGAAGGTCGTCCCCTATGCTTTATACATAGGCTCTACAGTATGCTATGTTGTGTACCGCACCGGAAGTGTGCCTTGCCATGAGTCAGTCAAGGGGTACAAGAATGATCCAGGAATGGATCATTGGACAGCGGTCAAAATTGTCCTTGGAGTAAATAAGGACATGTTTCTCGATTATGGAGGTGACAAAGAGTTCGGCGTAAAGGATTACGTCGATGCAAGCTTTAACACCTATCCGAGTGACTCTGAGTAGCAAACCGGATACGTATAGTGGAGCGACCATTTGGAATAGCTCCAAGTGGAGCGTGGAAGCAGCATTTACAATATGACCTAGAAATTTGCAAAGCACACACGGACCTGAAAGGTTCAGACCCGTTGACTAAAACCTCTCTCACAAGCAAAACTTGATCAAACCCCAGAACTCATTTGATGATGTTGGTCACATGGCGATGTGACCTGTCAATGTTAATCACATGGCGATGTGAACTAGATTATTGACTCTAGTGCAAGTGGGAGACTGTTGGAAATATGCCCTAGAGGCAATAATAAAAGTATTATTATATTTCCTTGTTCATGATAATTGTCTTTTATTCATGCTATAAGCGTATTATCCGGAAATCGTAATACACGTGTGAATACATAGACCACAATATGTCCCTAGTGAGCCTCTAGTTGACTAGCTCGTTGTGATCAACAGATAGTCATGGTTTCTGCTATGGACATTGGATGTCGTTGATAACGGGATCACATCATTAGGAGAATGATGTGATGGACAAGACCCAATCCTAAGCATAGCACAAAGATCGTGTAGTTCGTTTGCTAGAGCTTTTCCAATGTCAAGTATCTCTTCCTTAGACCATGAGATCGTGTAACTCCGGATACCGTAGGAGTGCTTTGGGTGTATCAAAGCGTCACTGGCGTAATCGGGTGACTATAAAGGTGCATTACGGTATCTCCGAAAGTGTGTCATTGGGTTGACACGGATCGAGGCTGGGATTTGTCACTCCGTGCAAGCGGAGAGGTATCTCTGGGCCCACTCGGTAGTACATCATCATAATGTGCACAATGTGACCAAGGGGTTGATCACGGGATGATGTGTTGCGGAACGAGTAAAGAGACTTGCCGGTAACGAGATTGAACAAGGTATCGGTATACCGACGATCAAATCTCGGGCAAGTAAAATACCGTTAGACAAAGGGAATTGTATACGGGATCGACCGAGTCCTTGACATCGTGGTTCATCCGATGAGATCATCGTGGAACATGTAGGAGCCAACATGGGTATCCAGATCCGCTGTTGGTTATTGACCGGAGAACGTCTCGGTCATGTCTACATGTCTCCCGAACCCGTAGGGTCTACACATAAGGTTCGATGGCGCTAGGGTTATAAAGGAAGCTTGTATGTGGTTACCGAATGTTGTTGAGTCCGGATGAGATCCCGGACGTCACGAGGAGTTCGGAATGGTCCGGAGGTAAAGATTTATATATGGGAAGTCTGTTTTGGTCACCGGAAAAGTTTGGGGTTTATCGAGACGCGTCTGGGACCACCGGGAGGGTCCCGGGGGTCCACCAAGTGGGGCCACCTGCCCCAGAAGGCTGCGTGGGCCAAGTGTGGGAGGGACCAGCCCCTAGGTGGGCTGGGGCGCGCCCCACCAAGGCCCAAGGCGTGGGAAGAGTGGGAGGGGGCAAACCCTAGGGCAGATGGGCCCTAAGGCCCACCCTGGGTGCGCCTCCCCCTCTCTCCCCCTCTGGCCGCCACCCATATTGGATCTGGAGGCTGGCCGCACCCCTTGGGGGTGGGAAACCCTAAAGGGGGCGCAGCCCCCCTCTCCCCCTATAAATAGTGAGGCCTAGGGGCTGCCCAGAGAGACTGAGAATACGTGATTCGATCTCGCCTTTGGTTGCAGCCCTCTCCTCTCTCCCAAGTACTCCTCCTCTCCCGTGGTGCTTAGCGAAGCCTGCTGGATTGCCACACTCATCCACCACCACCACGCCGTTGTGCTGCTGCTGGATGGAGTCTTCCTCAACCTCTCCCTCTCTCCTTGCTGGATCAAGGCGTGGGAGACATCGTCGGGCTGTACGTGTGTTGAACGCGGAGGTGCCGTGCGTTCGGCACTTGATCATCGGTGATTTGAATCACGACGAGTGCGACTCCATCAACCCCGTTCACTTGAGCGCTTCCGCTTAGCGATCTACAAGGGTATGTAGATGCACTCTCTTACTACTCGTTGCTGGTCTCTCCATAGATAGATCTTGGTGACACGTAGGAAAATTTTTGAATTTCTGCTACGTTCCCCAACAGCGTGCCCCTGCGTATTTTTGTTTTAAACATAGAAAAAAAATGAATTTTCACGCTGGGGACTCCCCACCTGAATTGTATTCATTGTTGCCTATAGGGCTTTGCAGCATGTTGCAAGATGGGTTCAAGTGAACCAGAGATACAGGGCGGTCACAAGGAGAAGAAATAAAGCGAAAAACCCCTCACACCAACAGCACACTTGACATGGAGAAACTAAGAGGGAAACACTACAACAAAACAAAAGCACTACCCAGTGTAATCGAACGGCATGGGCCAGCCGAGACCATGCCACGGCACTGCACCGTCGACGCAATCGAAAGACACCGCGCACCGAGACTGCACAACGCCGCGACACCACCTATGCCGTAGGGTACATTCGAAAGGACACGCGAGGCCGAGACGGCGCCACGGCACCTATGCACCACCGGCGTAGTCGAAGGGCATCACCTAGCAGACCAAACCAAGACACTGCACCGTCGAAGCAATCGAAAGGCACCGCACATCCGAGACCGCACAACGCTGCGACACCACTTATATTGTGGGGCATGGTCGAAAGGGCATGAGAGGCCGAGACGGCGCCACCGCACCTATGTGCCATCGGAGAGGCCGCTGGGCACCGCCTACTAGAGACACACGAAAGAAGCACTCGAGCACGAACCACAAGAACACCAACGAGGACTGAGCCCTTCAGGAAGGGAAAGACAGCCAGCCCCACGCCACGGCCCTCCCGGGTGGGAGGAAGCCGCATCCATGGCCGCCACAGCGAAGCCATGAACCTCACGCAACTCGACGGACAAGCGCCCGCCCAAGCCGGCATGAGGACAAGGAGACCCTCCCAACTGCCCCCGGCCGCACCCCACGTGGAGAGCAAGCCGCATCCATGGCAGCCATCTGCACACCAAGGAACCGTCGACCAGCGCAATCGTAGCAGGTCGAGAGATAGGAGAAGAGTTGGCCAACGGCGTCGCCAGGCACCACGCCGACTAATACCACACCGGGAAGCTCCCGGCCACCAGCTAGCACCACCCAAAGTTGCCCACACGCAAAGCCTGTGGGGGAAGCCTGATCTGCAGCAGCAGCAGCCTCAGATCTGCAGCAAGGGCACATGAACGGGGCGGCCCCCAACGGATCCGGACCGGACCCGGTCGGATCTGGCCGCGCACGCCGCAGCACCCCCAAGCGGCAGCAGATCGGGGCCGAGCCCGATGGAGCGCCGCCGCCTAGGTCCACCCCCCCCCCCCCCCCGCATCGCGACAGAGGCCCGCGCCGCCGGCCCATGTCACATCCAGAGGGGTCCAGGACGACCGCGAAGCCCACCGCCCGCACGAGCCGGAGCGGCGCCGGGAGCAGCCAAGGTCGCTGCGCATGCACCACCGAACGAGCATAACGAAGGAACGCGAGAGCCCCACACCACGCAAGGAACGAAGCCCGCCGCCGCCGGGCCTTTGCCCGACGACGTGTGCCGGCGGCGGCAGGGGAGGGACGGGGTGGAGGGGACGGCAGGGCTGGCTGCTGGGGGTTCCGCCCGAGCCGCTCCTGAGGAGCGACGCGGGGGCTACGGAGTCAGGGTTCGGGACTCGGAAGATCCAACATGACCTTGGGGTTTCGCTTCCGCCTCCCGAGCAGAGAGGCGAGAGTCCGGGGGATGAGGAAGCGGCGGCACTCCCGGAGAGAATGGGAGGGGTGAGGGGAGGAAGCGGAGTGTTAATTTTCAACATAGAAAAATTGGATTTGGTTTAACAGAGCTCCGCACGAGGTTTCCAATAGTTAAAATGGGTTGTAATTTTGATACATGGTCTAAAAGTTACAACTTTTTTTAAACGAAAGGAAATGCAGGTGAAGGTAACTCTTGGTGTCATAGTGCCTTTTTAATTTGACAAGGTTGTTAGAGCATCTACAGTCGGGCACCCCAAGCCAGCCTCGAACGCCCGTACGGACAGCCCGATTAGTGACAGGTCAAAAAATAAAAAGACCCAGACTGGCCCCTCAAACCGGCATCAAATGACCGGCTGACCGGCGCCCCTCATATCCAGCCCAAATAGGGGGCGGATATGAGGAGGCCCGGGCGTGACTGGGCGCATCCACCACGTCGGGTCCGGCCAATGCTGGCCCACCTGACCCCACATATAATCATCCCTATCCGCTCCTCGGACCAAACTCTAGACACTCTACTCCAGTCCCCTCTACTCCCCTTCGTCCTCCAAGCTCCCGTCCAGCGATCTTCGGTCTTTTCTGGCATGGCAGGCAACCGATCTCACCCTGACCAGTCCGGATTCCTCAACTTCGACTGGTGTGTCGTCCGATGTGGATTGGAGGAGGCAATGGTCGTCCGCATTGTACTACGCCGCTCCCGGGCGGGCATTGACCGACCTACGGGGGGATTTGTCCGGCACGAGTCCATCGTGTCGGTGCATCGGGCATTCGGATCCTCTGTGGATGGACCATGGGAGCCTTCCAATCTCCCTTTCCCCATCACCGGTCCGCCGGAGTACGAGAGGTAATGGGGCCGATGTGCCTGCCGTGGGAAGAAGAGGATGAGGGTGGCCGAGGCCAAGCTCATTGCCGAAATGGAGGCGATTGATGCGGCGGCGCGGGCTGCCGCAGAGGTGGAAGCCATCTGCCCCCGCATTGTAAAGAAGTGGCAGCGTAGGAGCACGTGTGCCCTCGTCTGAGAGAAGAATCGGGCGGTCCGAGCAATGGCAGGAGGAGAAGGAGGACAGTGACGGCAATGAGCAGATCCGGGCTAGATCGATACTACGTCTTCAACCGCCACTTCCGCGGGAAGAACGGCAAGGGCACCGGGAATGGTAAAGGCAGCCGTGGATGATCTTCTCCATAGTTAGCATGTAGGTAGACCATGCCAAAATTTGGTAGTCCAATAGCATGTACTGATGTAGTCAGGGCCGGTCCTGAGATTTTGGAGGCCCGGGGCAAGACAAAAAATTGAGGGCCCCCTAATATATATAACCAATAACACTTTAATGCAACCAATTTTGATACTATTTTCGTTCAATACTTTCTACATATTATTCTAGAAGTTTCTTCTAAAATCCCGCTGGCCATCCGGGACCTAGTACTAAGGCTATGATTCGTGTCAAGAGGTCAGTCATTCTTCTCTAGGCAAAACAAGTTAGACATCCGTTTATCCTGAAAAACATTCGAATAACTAGGCTACATAACGACTAAGCAAAGGACAACAATATATATAAGATCTAGTCTCCTAAAATAATTCTCGATACAAATCCACTTATCATAGGGTCAATGTCAATTTTATCCAACAATTTTTATAGATGTGTAATATTGCCAAATCATTTAGCAGTGGAACATATGCATCTTATATGTATGTGAAGGTAAATTACTTCATCAGCAACATAAATAATAGGGAATAGTACGAGTGATATACCTCTTCTTTTTTGCGGGTACAAATGATATCCTCAAAGCAATCGCATCAGCGTCCGTGATTGGGCGCTCAACAACGACGCGATATGGATGTTAGGAGGAGGCACCCGGCAATATACTCCCGACACCTAGAAAGTGGATAACGAACGCACTCGGTGCTGTCAATTGCCATGGCCTGGTGATGTGCGTGTGAGTCCTGCGTGGCTGCGTCCAGCTACTCGAGCTGCCGGCGGCCAGCGACCTTTTGATCTAAAGTTCGGGGCCAGGGAACAGATAATAGGGCAGTGGATTAGGGATGCGATCTCACGTCGCAAGAGTTACGCCGTGATTGCATACGTACATCAATGTGGGCCTAGTTTTGTTTACTTGAGCTAATTTCGTTTCGGGAGAAGAAAGTAATAAATTCCTGATTGCGTACTTGCGCCTAGGCTGCTACCTCTTTTCTTTTTTTTTAGCTAATTTCGTTTCAGGAAATGATATGAGCCTATGGGCTACCTTCTGGGAGGGGCCCCATGGATTTTGGGGGTCCGGGGCGGCCGCCCCCCTGCCCCCATCCGGGCCGGGCCTGGATGTAGTAGCCGGACGATATGTGCAATGCATCAGTATGTAGTTGCATGAGTTTGTATGAATTTACCAAGTCTGGTTGTAGATGCTCTTACATGCATGCATGCATAGCATACGTACATTAAATGAGTATGCACCGACAAATAAAGGTATATAAGCACATAGATGCATACATAGTATACGTATATTATTGTCAAAAAATAGCAGAAGTATATTATATATCCGATATAACATCTTCACTTCACGCTTGATAAATAAAGATACATAAGCACATGCATACACATAGCATACGGACGCCGATCCGATCGAGGAGCTCCAACTGAAGGAGCGGGCGATGAAGGAGCAGCTGCTAGAGGGCTAGAGCCACATGGTTGCTGCGCGAGGACATGGATGAGGACATGGACGGTATTCTTGCCGCCATTAATTAAACCCATTAACAGTCGCACCAATGGCGCATCCTCGCGTCGTCCACGTTGGCAGGACGTGTACTGTTCGCCTTGGCCAATGGGAGCAGTGGATTGTGTCCAGTTAAGCGCCTGTCTTTGGCCAATGGCAGTGACAGACGAAGCGACGGGCGAGAGCGACAGGGGTGAGCAGCTCCTCTCGACAGGCAAAGCGATCGATTTGTTTTGCTTGTTGCTCTGCAGGTGGTCCCAGGTTTATTAGCGGGCCTGCTGTCAGTGGCGTAAGCTGTCCTTTTTTTTTTTTTTGAGGGTAGTGGCGTAAGCTGTCCTGTGGGGTGAAAAACGACCTCCACCGGGTAAATTCGGCTCCACTGCTTTTCCTCCACAACCGCCGCACGCAACCTCCACTCATCCGCTCTCCCTCATTTCTGTGCGAGAACGGCGGCTGATTGATTTGCGGTAGCGCCGGCGGCCTCAAGTAGGGCTATGAGGAGGAAGGAAGACGATTGAAGATCCATGAGGAGCACGAGGCAGGGAGCCAGAATAGATCGGCGCCAGGGCGTGAGGACCACCCCGTCATCACGGCGAGCAAGCCGGCATCCCGTTCGTGTTTCTGACGCGGTTCGGCATCATGGTGGCGCAGAAGAAGGTCTTCTTCGACTCCAGGCCGGCCGCAGGCCGCAGCCACGACGTCGATGACATCCAGATCAAGCCCGTCAGCTCCGGCATGTAGATCGACCGCTGCTCCGGTGCTCCCGCAAGAGCACCGACATCACCGTATCCAAGGTTGTTCCCTTTTATGTTGTTTGTCCCTGCCAAGAGCCTCACGCGCTTGGCTTCTCTTAACAAACCTCGCTGGTTACATTGAAAAACTGTGATGTGCTGATGATAAACAGTGGTGCGTGTGTATTTGGTCTCTTTCCTTTCCATATCCATGGTTATTCATACTGATTTGTTTTTTCCGCTTTCTATTTGAAGTTATGGCTCATGTTGCCTGTGTATTTGGCTGCTGGTCATAGCAACCACCTCAGCAAAGTCACTGGCGACCAAGGGTACGTTTGGATCTCAAGCAAGCCAAACTCTAGCCTTGCCCAGCCAGGATGGCTGTTTGGTGTAGTAGAAAAAAGCTAGCTTTGCCTAGCAAACTAGCCTGCATGGGCTAGAAAATCCATGCCCGGAGAGGAGAGCCGATTTGGCTCGCCTCCGTCGGCAAGAATTGATCACAAGCCTATTAAGCAAGTAACTGCCGTTGTGAACGTGGTTTAGTGGAGGCTAGGCAAATAAACCAAACAAGTAGCCTTGCTCATATGAGCTATGCCTTAGATGAGCTAGAATTCTATTGCCTGGCTGGGCATGTTTAGCTAGAGAACCAAACATGCCCCAAGTGGTTCACACTATCTCCAAAGCTTTTGAAGCAGCGTACATGGTATAGTTGTCTCTGAACATATATATACCACCGTACATTCAAATGAAGAACGAAGAGTGTCCAAAAGATTCTGAACCTTGATTTTGCAGTTACATGAATCTGGGGCAGACTGAGGGAGATCAAAATGGTAGATGGCGACATGAGGTTGTATGCCTGCAGCGCATGTGTCAGTTAGTGATGGTTAATCAAGATTGAGCAAAGGCTAGGTTCAGGTAGAGAAATTGATCTTTACCATGCCGTATTAGTTCATCTATAAGTTGCAGTAGTACTCCAAGCCCTTCCAATTCATTCATCTTCCATCTACACTTTCAGCAGGACATTGAGTACCATTAAATTTCAGAGATGCAATACTGTACTGGACATTGTGCTTTCTCATCAATTTAAAATAATTAAGAGGCGTGTGACATGTGTTTTACTTTCTAATAGAAACACAAAATATGTCTATTTCACTTTTTAGACAAATTTTTTTGATTGTGTGTGCGCGTTGCACGCTTATGGCATGACCGTTAATGGAAATGCACAAAGCAAATGCATTATGACCCGATGTTCTAATTTATAGGAACATGTATAAATTGTGAGTTGCTTTTGGTTTGATCAACATTGTTTCTTTGTATTCTTACATGGTTATCGATTTAGTTATCAGGCAAAATTTCTTGTGTTTTATGCCTTCATGTTTTCTCGTTCAAACTTTAATGATGGTTGAGAAATTCCTGGTAAACTTGGTTAACAATAAGGATACAATCGACTACAATTAGTTTGCTTTTCTATTGCTGGGTAACCTTCTTATGCCATCATTTCTGACTATTTTTATGCTGCAAGTATCTGGTCCAGAGCCAGTGGAGACAAGTAGCATCATCATGCTGCTATATCTTAGTGGTCTTTATTTCACAATAGTGATCTGCTTCTTATATGTTCTAGGTGTCGCTGTCGTGACCTGCTTGGCATTACTCTGGTATAAGTTACGCAATGGTAACCTTCCTTCTTTTGATGGTTGTCGACACACATCTTCAGTCACACATACACCATACGAGGTATTAATTAACCTATTCTCTCATTTTTATCATCATTGCCATAACTTTTACAGGCTTCTCATCAAAGTTCTTGCCTCTGAGCCCACTATCTGCCATGATGTACTGATCTGCTCATTTTACATTATGTGTTTGTTTGTTTGTCTGTTTGTGTGAACTTTCAGTTTTCCAGAAGTTTTTGTTATAGCATGCCACTTCTATCTTTGGATATACTATATATAAGCTAAACTCAAGTAGAAGTAGTATTTTCCAATTATCTATTTGAAATTAACTTATTTTGTTATTTTAGGAGGGGCGTTAGTTCATTGATTTAATGACTTTTTTTAGCAGCCAAAACAGCAGGAGAGACTCCCACTGTTATATTTTATAATTTTTAGAAATAACTACATAGTGTCTGTATGCCCACCAATTGGTGGAAGAAAGGGCCTTACAAATAAAACAAGGTCTGGTATTAAAAAAATACAAGGGTAAGCAAGACTACAAATAGAAATCTAAGCTTGAAGTGATGTGATCAGGTTTTAAAGGAGTTCTTGATTTTCAGTTTTGGCCCTGAACTTTAGAATCTCCATGTCTGAAGTTAGTCCTCATCCAACTGAGCAATGTAAGTGCCACCCCCTCGAAGTGACATTTGTTTCTTTGCTTCCATATGTTTCTTGATTTTCATTGATTTAGTGACTTGTACCTTTGTTGGCTACTTTTTAGATGCAGAGCCTCTGGTACGTGCAGCCGCGCTTCGTCGCCGCCACCTGCTACTTCAAGTCCGCCAACGGCCTCGCCGGAAACTGGGTCGTATCCACAGCCGGACTCAATCTCTGCCTCGCCCTCCTTGCCGGTATATATGCATCTCGTTTAGTCTGTTCGTTGTACAACTTGTAGTCTCCTCAATCCAGAAGTAGGAGTTCACAGAAAAATTGCTTATCTGAATCACTCATAATTCAGTTTCGTTTTCTTGGGGTAAATTCAAAGATCCATTGCCAAAAGTGTGAATATGAGTGCAGATATGCTCTATCTTTTGAACTTCTAAACTATTGCCTATCGAAAAGGTGTGATGGCACCCGAGAGTCTAGGCACCCTCCAATCTGTCCGTCCAGTGGCAATAAGATTCGTGCACCCTCTATCCAGTCACAGACGCATTGCAGTAGCAGCGTAATTAGGCAGGCTTTTTTGCATGCTGAACCAGGTTTGGCAGGGGTAGGCTGGCAGGAGGTCATGCGGTCATGGATGAAGTGACAGCATATAGATTCTGCGTGCGGCCCACCCATATCACATGACTCAAGATGGCATGAATTGAAATAAATAAAAGGAGAGTGTGTGTTGCACGCAAATGGTAGGAGAGAGAGTGTGTTGCATGCAAGGTTAAGAGAGAGAGAGAGTTGTCTGCTGCATGCCGAGTTATTAAAAGAGAGATACTAGTGTGTTGCATGCAAGGGTAAGAAGAGAGGGAGTTGCATGCAAGGTTTAGAGAGAGAGAGAGAGAGAGAGTTGTCTGCTTGTCACGTGAGAATAAAACTTAACTTCTCATATCCGGACAAGTCAAGAAAAAGTGCGCAGTGATGGGATAGATCCCTCTGCATGCAGTACAGTGGCAAGGCCCATGTGCATCAGTTGGCGCATTGCAAATTACAACGTGATCACACAACAGGGATCAGTTCACCAGGCAGGAGAAGCAGGGGGTGTCCCGACACCCGGGAGTTGAAAATCCGTTCCATGGCTATTATTGCTATTTATGGATGTTCACTTTGGTATTCATCAGGAACCAGCTAACATAGGAGTTCCAGTAATTTCCCTGGATGCAATAGGATGAACTTCCATTTTAAGTGATGGTCCTATAGTATAAATTTCAAAGATCCACCTCAGCTGTTGCTGTTATGGATTTATAAATTTTAATCATTACAGTATTGTGGTGAACACAATAGTCTATTTGATTTCGATGAATAAATGTGCCAGCAGATCCCCATTCTTCAGCAGAGCTTATATAACATTCAGATTGTCTATTAGATTAGTTTCTCACAACATTTTGTTTCATTTTTTTATTAAGTGTAAATACAAGGAATATACTGTTGTCACTTACTAATAATTCATCTATGAATTAGGAGGTAGGTCCTGCATGTTGATTGTGCTTCAAGGCACAGTGGTTTGTAGCTTACAAAATTAGTGTTTGTATAGGTTGTGCATCTTAGGACCAAAGTTTGATTCATAGGTAGCTGAAGAAGCAAACATTTTTTGTTCTTTGTCATTTGCAGGTTTCCTTCCAAATACTGATATGTATTCAGTCTTGCTATGTGATGCGTTGGGAGAATATGATGCGGGGAGGGGACACAACACTCCACTTCAATTCCTGTTGTTCACATCACGTTGTCGCCGCGCTTCGGCTGGTTCTATTGTGCATGCTTCTTGCTATTTGGAATGCATCATTCTTAATTTTTTTACATTAGCTCTTTTTTCAAATTAATAACATTACAAGGTTATCAACTCTTTCTTGGTGAGGAACGTTGTTGCGCAGGACAGGAGAAAGCTTGAGAGCCTGCTGCCCAATCTCGCCAACGCGATGAGATGTAGGCTTGCTTGCCACGGCTTTGCTGGTTGCTGCACTTCGAAGGGCTCAGACGCTCAGTGAGCACCTGCTCGCTGACGACCTATTCGTCGCCAAGCTCATCTTGGAGTGGTTCATCGGATCATCACTAATGTCTTCTCTATTTTGAGAAGCTGCAGTTTCACCGCCTCTAGACAGGCCGTTGGCGACCCCCACTGCCACTTATATATATATACACATATATACACTCAATGTAGTGTGTGCTTCTTAAGGCTGTCGGAGCCGTTAACTCTGCCTTACCCTGTGAGGAACTGTGCCTCTGCATTGGGATAGTATGTGCGACATGTATGCCTTGATCAAAACTGCGTCCCCTTCCTTTTGAACTAGCATGTGTGCTACACAGCTGATTGTTGCTTCTCCAAATTTAAGCCGCTTTCAGCTCCAAGGAGGATTACTACTCTAATGGATTTGGCCAGTTTTAAAGTAACTGATTAACAAGGTTCTCGGTTATACATGCATGTGTGGCAGCAAGTAGAGAAAAAGCAGCCGAAGGGCGCTTGCAACCCTGGCACCGCAGAGGGTCCGTTCAGGTGGCGCGCCATGGGCGCGCCCCACTCACTAGTTCCTGGCAAAGGCGGGGGCATTCGATAGAGCGTGCTGGGCGGCGCCAAAGGGGCAGCCGTAATTGCATGCGTACTGGCATTGCTCCTGGGTCAAGTTCTTCCCCTTGACGGCGCAATCATGAAGGCACAAGTCCATGCACTCGTCAGCGCCCGCTGGCGCCATCATCATCATCATCATGACAAGGCCGCTCACGACAACGACGACGATCCTTGAAGCCGGGAGCGCCATGGATATATCCTTTTTTTCCTTTCCTCGTTCCTGCATTCCTTCCTTCCTTCCTTATATGCATGCATGCATGCATGCATGCTAATCATATATACTAAGAAGACTAGGCCCATAAGGATTCAATTTATCTGGTTTTTCTAGAATCTTTTTTACCGCCTTTGTTAGCATGACACGTGTGATAAGGTACTCCTAGGTGTGGTGTCTGTTTTTACTGGTCAAGAGTTTTTGACCCATATCTCTGGAGATCTCACCGCTTTGACATGGGAGATGGAGACGGCGAGGGCGAGGAGGACGTCACGGACGAGCTCAGGTACGTCGACTTCTTGGTCCGTCATCTCACGCGCTGTTTGTGTTGATCAAATCCTCCAATTCTCAGATTTGTGTCCGCGAGCTGCAGGTTTCAGGATGCTCATCGCCATATACAGGCCGTTCTCCACTTGATTTATGTCAGGAGTCGAATCAAAACTACGGTTCACCATTCACATTGTAAGCATCGAGCCCTCTGATTCATTGCTTCCTGTCTATCTTTACTGGTCACAAAGGTTGACTACTCTGATTGATTGCTTTTTTTAATGTTGATCTGTATGCATATGAAGGGGTCTTGTATCTGCTGGTAAAAGAACTCAAAGCATGCTCGACGCGATCGGACACATCGATCCGACGGCGCCGGTGTACCATTGGAAAATCAATAGGTGTGATGCTCTATTGCGGGAAGTCATGGGAGAAAATCTTTGCAAGGAAGTACGTTCGTCGTGGCACCAAAGGAGGATGAAGGCGTCATCCGTGGGAATGAAGTTCTTCACGGAGTTGCCAACTTCATGGTAGCCCACCAACCTTCTCTCACTTCTCTTCTTGTTTTGTATTGCACTGCCTAGCCATAGATGGACGAACTCTTTGGTCTACATATATGAACTAAAACACACAAGTATCAACATGTAGGTTAAGTGCATGTCTGATTCAGTATTAAGGTTTAGATAGATGCAGGTTATAAGCAGCAAGGTGTCTCTTCAGAAGAAATGCCTTCACATTAAAAACCTGATTCAGGCAATTCGGCGTTTGATTCTGCATTGTAGGCTAGCTGGTGCAAAAGATATGAACAATATGCTCATTTTTTAAATACTCTTTTAGTTTTCTCGTAGTGTTCCTTCCGCTTTGGTGTTTGTGCATACTGCTATCGTCTTATCAATGAAATAGCCAACACTTGCCATTTCATTGATAAGACGATAGCAGTATGGAAAATGGCAAAGATGATATGAAATGCCCCGCTTCTCGTAGTATGGAAAAGATATTTCAGGAAAATAAGAAGTGGGGCATGAAGTTGTAGTCTCACAAGTCACAAGGTCACTGGATAGCCATTTCATATCATCATTGCGGGAAGTCAAAGAGAAGTTCATAATGATATGACATTTAGCAATTTATATGGAAATTGTTTCTGGTGCCTTCCAACTTGATTTATTGCAAGATGTGAAACTGAAACTTTTGTGAATGAGGATTAGTTAGATTATCGATGTCTCCATCATGAACTATGAGTGCTTCATCTTTTATCATATACTGAGCAAATGAGCGAATAACATCATGCATGCTGCAACTAAGGTGATTTACATACAATTTATCTGGCTCTATAAGGTTCCGATATATCAGCTCCTTGTAGTAATTTATTCCCAATTATTCTAGATCATTTGAGTTTCCATGAACAAATCCTTCGCTAATCCACAAGGCAACGACTTCATGTGCATAATAAGTTTTATTTTGAGGAAGAAGAGAGTAATATAGAAAGCACTGCTTCAGATGAGGAGGCATATCTTGATAGCTCAAGTATACTGCATAGCTGAGCTCTTGGGGCATTTCAGTTATTGACCATTTAGAATCATCCAAAACCTGCTCCCAGTCTCGACGCGACTCCCCTCCTCTATGCAAGAGTCCTCCCATTACTTTGACGGCAAGTGGTAAACCACCACATTTTTGTATAATTTTCAGTCCGATGTCCTTTAGCATAGTGATGTGGTATTCATCTATCTCACTTGAGAGTACCTGTGAATGCAGTTCAAGGGGCCGACAGAGTTAATTAACTATGTACCAAGCTCCTTTAAGGCATTCTAATTTACCTCTTAAGAGACAAGAGGACCATATAATGTGGCTACACAGACACAACCATGAGCTGAGCTACCCATTTAGCAACAAGGGTACAGGAACAAAACATGAGCTATCCATCCAGCTTATTATATTATGCGCACACGTGAGAATGCTTTAATTTGGTACCCAGATACAGTTAAAAGCATTCAGATCAGGTATACAAATACAATCATGCGCCTGGGTTTTTTCACTTTCCATTTATACAGCACAGCACAGCAGCTAAATTGATTACCCAAAACATGCATGCTAGTGGTCTAGTGGTGGATGCATCGCAAAGTTAAGTTAATGTTTTGCTTACCATACTGCTATCAATCAGCTTAATAGCTTTGTGAGTTTATTGATATGTTTTCTTATTTCAAGGATGGAATGAACTTTGACATGCTAGATGCAGGGAACTTGAGAATCCCGACGCAACAAATTGTGCTAATAGCAGTAACAATTATATTCCCGACACGGTGAAACTGAAAATGTAGTAGAAAAAATGATACCGGATTATGCAGTGAGGATGGTCTGATCTACTAGCTCTGCTGCTTCTTGTTCCTTATCTTCATCATCTGAGACAGACGGAAGATGATGACATTCATACCGAGTGAGCAGAGCAACCTGACTATAACAGATTAAACACTTAGCCCAGTTTACCTCCAGCTCCAGGTCCTGACAATCTGCAGGCTAACAAGCAGTGCTTCAACAGTACGTATATGCCGCCGTCATCTTATCTTGTAACTGGCGCACCCGGCCTGCTCCTCACTGTCAATCAGTTTGTATGCAACATCGTCTAGTACACCTTGATCATTTGAACCGTCACAAACACTCTAGATGCACTGTCATCTCTGCTCTTCTCTGAACAGCGACAGACAGCAGACACAGACGGCAGAACGTGCTTAACGCTAACAGCTGCTACAGCTGCCATTTTTTTTTTTTTTGCAGAATCTTTGGTTTGCAGCAACTGAATGAAGGATATAAACCATAAATAGCCTGTCTCCATGCAGCAACACTGTTAGTTGTTTTCTCCACCGTATGTATAAAAGCTTGCTGCCAATAATATAAATTACACACACTTGTCTTTCACATACATACATACATACATTGCTGGAATTTTGACTATTTTGGGCCTAGCCCAATAGCAATTTCAGAAATTCCTAATAAATCCTAGAGGCCCACGCAGCCCATTTGTGCAAGGCAAGAGGTGGAACTAATGTTTAGTCCCACATTGCTAGTTTAGAGGGAGTTGGACCTCTTTATAAGGGAGGCTTTTTCTCCACTTGTATGAGCATGAAAACAAGGGGGACATCCACGCGCGCTCTTCCTCCGCCGCCGCGCCGTCACGCGGAAGCTGAAACGTTTTGCTGTAGTGGAGATTGAATACGAACGGCGCACCTCTTCGCCTGCTGCCGATTCGTTTCGTCTCCCTCGTTCTCTTCAGCTCCCGGCACAGCCTCTCGCCTCCTTCTCTTGCACCTATAAAAGGGAGGTCGCTCCTCTCAGAGAGACGCACCAAAATCTCTTCCTCCTCTCGCCACCGGTTACAATCTCTTCGTTGCTGCTGTCTTCCTCATCCCAACTTGCGGCGTGCACCGCGAGTCGGGACAGTAGGCCTCCGAAACCGCACCTCTTTGAGTCCTGTACGGGAGAAGGGTGATAAGGTTTTTGTGGAGCGCTCTGCGCGACTACTGACTTCTTCATCACGGACGCCCCGGACTCCGACGACTACTTCCCCGACATCCACGACCTCCTCGACGACATGGCTGGCGAGGACACCGACCCCAAGTCCAGCGCCTGCTGCTGCTGCCCGCACGTGTTCGCCCCTTTCTATTAGAGGTTACGTACAGTTCCTTGTTCTAGTATTTGCCTTGGATATGTTAGACTCTATTTCATATATGCAACTTGCTATACTGTCTGCTCAACATATGTTTAGTTACGGTTCATATATGAAGATGTTGTTTACCTTCTCTTTGTCAAATCGCATGGCTTGTTTTATCACTGCTACACTAGTCATGCTTTATCTAGTATTTCTGTTAATAAAATCACTCGATAAATTGCTCATATTTCCAACAATCCAAAAACCTTATTATAGGCAATTTACCCCGAGTGGTTTTGCTGCTTTCATGAGACCTCCTATGTTTGAGGGTATCCACTATAAGAGGTGGTGCGTGAGATCAGTCTTACGGTTTCAGACCATGAGCTGCTATGACGCCACTCTTGGCAAACCTGAAGGAGAGCAAGATGCCCAACAGGCACAAGCTTTTCAAAAAATAGATACCTTGTTTAAGGCTGCTCTCTTGAGTGTTCTTGGTGAGAACATAGTTGATGCTTATGCGTCAATTGACAATGGAAAAGATATGTGGGACGCACTCGAGGCCAAGTTTGTGGTCTCGGATGCCGGCACTGAGCTGTACATCATGGAGCAATTCTATGATTACGGGATGACTGAAGAGCGCTCCGTGGTTGAGCAGGCTCATGAGATACAGTCATTTGCTAGAGAACTTGAGCACTTCAATTGCATGCTACCGGACAAGTTTGTTGCCGGGGGTATCATCACTAAGCTTCCTCCTTCATGGAGGAACTTTGCTACCTTACTGAAGCATAAGAGACAGGAGTTTTCTATTCCGGATCTCATTGGTACTCTTGATGTGGAAGAAAAGGCGAGAGCAAAGGACACACGTGCTCGAGGTATTGAGGGAGGATCTAGTGCCAATCTGGTATAGAAGAAAAACTTCCAGTCCCACAAGTTCAAGAACAAGGGCAAGCTTGATGGTAAAGCAAAGTTTGAAGGGAAGAACAAGGTTGTACAACACACGAACTTCAAGAAGAAGAGTGACAAGAAGAAAGGTGCTTGTCATGTGTGTGGAGATCCTGATCATTGGGCTCCTAGTTGCCCTAATCGCCATGACAAGCGTCATCCTGGGAAAGGCGGCAAGACCGCTAATGTTGTCATTGGAGTCACTGACATGAAGGATGCTGGGTATGGTATATTCCCCACTATTCTTTCAGTATGTCATTCTCCTGATTGGTTGATTGACACTGGTGCTAATGTGCATGTATGCGGTGATATTTCCATGTTTTCGTCTTATCAGACCGCAGGGACTTCAACCGTGCTGATGGGGAACGGTTCAAGTGCTTCTGTTCGTGGTGTTGGCATGGTCGATCTGAAGTTTACTTCGGGGAAGATCGTGCGGCTGAAGAACGTGCATTATGTCCCCTCCGTCAATAAAAATCTTGTTAGCGGATCTCTTCTGTGTAGAGATGGCTACAAGCTTGTCTTTAAGGCGAATAAATTTGTAATCTCCAAGTATGGAACCTTTGTTGGTAAAGGCTATGAGTCAGGAGGCCTGTTTCGTTTATCCTTATCAGACGTTTGCAATAAAGTTGTTAATCATATTTGCAATAATAGTGAATCAAATGTGTGGCATTCACGTATTTGTCATGTTAACTTTGGTTGCATGTCGCGACTAGCGAAGTTGAACTTAATCCCTAGTTTCACCACTGTCAAGGGATCTAAGTGTCAAGTGTGTGTGCAACCTAAGCAACCTCGTAAGTCTCACGTGACTGCGGAGACGAGAAATCTTGCACCATTAGAACTAATACATTCAGATCTATGTGAAATGAATGGTGTTTTGACAAAAGGTGGAAAGAAATATTTCATGACGTTAATTAACGACTCCACTAGATACTGTCGTGTGTATCTTCTGAAATCTAAGGATGAGGCTTTGAACTTTTTTAAGATCTACAAAGCTGAAGTGGAAAACCAACTTGATCGAAAAATCAAGAGGCTTAGGTCCGACCATGGTGGAAGTATTTTCCAATGAATTTGATGCTTTTGTGCGGAACATGGTATAATCCATGAGAGGACGCCTCCTACTCACCTCATTCAAATGGGGTGGCGAAAGAAAGAACCGTACTCTAACTGATTTGGTTAACGCCATGTTAGACACTTCGGGTCTCTCCAAGGCATGGTGGGGGGAGGCGATATTGACTGCATGTCATGTCCTAAACCGAGTTCCCACAAAGAACAAAGAGATAACTCCATTCGAGGAATGGGAGAAGAAAAGGTTAAAACTCTCTTATCTACAAACATGGGGTTGTTTGGCGAAAGTCAACGTTCCAATCCCAAAGAAGCGGAAGCTGGGACCAAAATTAAACTGTGGATTGTGTTTTCCTGGGATATGCTTTTCATAGCATTGGCTATAGATTCTTGGTTGTAAAATCTGAGGTAGCTGACATGCATGTCGGTACGATCATGGAGTCGAATGATGCGACTTTCTTTGAAGATATCTTTCCCATGAAGGATATGGCTACCTCATCTAATCAGGAGATGCCTAGTTCATCGAATCAGAAACCAGTTACAATTACTGAACCTGCCATTTCGATGGAACACTTTGAAAGTCCTGTGGAGGAGAACAATGAAGTTCCTATTAGGAGCAAGAGACAGAGGACTGCAAAGTCCTTTGGTGATGATTTTCTTGTGTATCTCATAGATGACACTCCCAGTTCTATTTTAGAGACCTATGCATCGAAGATCCGACTCTTTGGAAGGAAGCAGTTAAATGGCGAGATGGATTCCATTTTGGCGAATGAAACTTGGGAAATAATTGATTGTCCTTATGGGTGCAAACCTATAGGATGCAAATGGGTTTTCAAGAAGAAGCTTAGGCCTGATGGTACTATCGAAAAGTACAAGGCTCGGCTCGTGGCTAAGGGTTATACCCAAAAGGAAGGTGAAGACGTCTTTGATACTTACTCACCTGTGGCTCGACTGACCACTATTCGAGTTCTACTTTCACTAGCTGCCTCACATGGTCTTCTCATTCATCAAATGGATGTTAAGACTGCTTTCCTAAATGGAGAGTTGGATGAGGAAATTTATATGGAACAACCAGATGGGTTTGTAATAGATGGTCAGGAAGGGAAAGTGTGTAAGTTGCTGAAGTCTTTGTATGGACTCAAGCAAGCACCCAAACAGTGGCATGACAAGTTCGAAAGAACTTTAACAGCTGTAGGCTTTGTTGTGAACGAAGCTGACAAATGTGTGTACTATCGCCATGGTGGGGGCGAGGGAGTTAAGCTTTGCTTGTATGTTGATGACAATACTGATTTTCGGAACAAATCTGAATGTTATTAAGGAGGTCAAGGATTTCCTATCTCGCTGTTTTGAGATGAAGGATTTAGGAGTGGCTGATGTCATTCTGAACATCAAGTTGTTGAGAGACGATGATGGTGGGATTACACCGCTTCAATCTCACTATGTGGAAAAGATCTTGAGTCGCTTTGGCTATAGTGACTGCAAGCCCTCTCCAACACCATATGATGCTAGCGTCTTTGCTTGAAAGAATCGAAGAATTGCTAGAGACCAATTGAAATATTCTCAGATTATTGGCTCGCTTATGTACTTAGCCAGTGCTACAAGACCTAACATCTCTTTTGCTGTTAGCAAACTAAGCCGGTTTGTCTCAAAACCAGGAGATGTGCATTGGAAAGCTCTAGAGAGAGTTTTGCGTTATTTGAAAGGCACTGCGAATTATGGAATTCACTACACTGGGCACCCAAAGGTGCTTGAAGGGTATAGTGACTCAAACTGGATCTCAGATGCTGATGAGATAAAGGCCACGAGCGGATATGTGTTCACTCATGGAGGTGGCGCTGTTTCTTGGAAGTCTTGCAAGCAGACCATCTTAACGAGGTCAACAATGGAAGCAGAACTCACAGCACTAGATACAGCTACGGTCGAAGCAGATTGGCTTCGCCGGCTCTTGAATGACTTGCCGGTAGTTGAGAAACCTGTACCGGGTATCCTTATGAACTGTGCAATCAAACTGTGATCACGAAAGTGAGCAGCTCAAAGGATAACATGAAGTCATCAAGACACGTTCAGAGAAGGTTAAAGTCTGTCAGGAAAATGAAAAACTCCGAAGTTATTGCATTGGATTATATCCAAACGTCTAAAAATCTGGCAGATCCTTTTACTAAGGGTCTATCACGTAATGTGATAGATAATGCATCGAGGGAGATGGGTATGAGACCCACAATATGAGTTGTTCACAGTGGTAACCTATTCTTTGTGATCGGAGATCCCGTGAATTAGATGTGGAAGACAAGCTGTTGGTCAACTGGGAGGAGAGTATCCTTACTGTTAAAATACCACTCCATGAAGATGCAATACTCTCCTAATTCTGCATGGCAGGTTGATGTATATCTTAATGTGTTCTAAGTGGCTCTTTGAAGCAGAGATGTTGTCCTGCAGAACATCTTTTGAAGAACGCACCTATATGAGTCTGATTGTTAAACGTCGCAATCTATGAGAGTAGGGTTCTCTCTAGTAAACTCATGAAAGGTCACGAAGTATGACACATAAGATCCACCTGCGGGGAAGACCCACGGTAGCCACGTATCGGTCAAGGCTTTATGTGAAGCTAGATTCGCAGAAAACTTGCAGTTCAAGGCCCAGTCCACTGTTCAAGCTGCTTACTAGTGTAGCATAGAGTTCTAGTTGGAAGTTTAACTTAACAGTCTCCACTGCAGTACCGGTATATAAAACAGTGTTTTGGAACCAAAGGCAAATTTTGTATGCCTCTGGGATCTGGTGGGGGATTGCTGGAATTTTGACTATTTTGGGCCTAACCCAATAGCAATTTCAGAAATTCCTAATAAATCCTAGAGGCCCATGCAGCCCATTTGTGCAAGGCAAGAGGTGGAACTAATATTTAGTCCCACATTGCTAGTTTAGAGGGAGTTGGACCTCTTTATAAGGGAGGCTCTTTCTCCACTTGTATGAGCATGAGAACAAGAGGGATATCCACGCGCGCTCCTCCTCCACCGTCCGCCACGCCTCGTCACGACGCGACGCGACGCGACGCGGGTTGCGGGAATGAGCCGAGCCGATGTCTAAAGTTTTGCCACGCACTACGGGTATACGAAAGGTCACGCGAAAGCTGAAACGTTTTCCTGTAGTGGAGATTGAATACGAATGGCGCACCTCTTCGCCTGCTGCCTACCTATTCGTTTCGTCTCCCTCGTTCTCTTCAGCTCCCGGCGCAGCCTCTCGCCTCCTTCTCTTGCGCCTATAAAAGGGAGGTCGCTCCTCTCAGAGAGACGCACCAGAATCTCTTCCTCCTCTCGCCACCGGTTCCAATCTCTTCGCTGCTGCTGTCTTCCTCATCCCGGCTTGCGGCGTGCACCTCGAGTCGGGATAGTAGGCCTCCGAAACCGCACCTCTTTGAGTCCTGTACGGGAGAAGGGTGATAAGGTTTTTGGGGAGCGCTCTGCTGCTGCCCCGTACGTGTTCGTCCCCTTTCTATTAGAGGTTCTGCTACAGTTCCTTGTTCTAGTATTTGCCCTGGATATGTTAAGACTCTATTTCATATATGCAACTTGCTATACTGTCTGCTCAACATATGTTTAGTTACGGTTCATATATGAAGATGTTGTTTACCTTCTCTTTGTCAAATCGCATGGCTTGTTTTATCACTGCTACACTAGTCATGCTTTATCTAGTATTTCTGTTAATAAAATCACTCGGTAAACTGCTCATATTTCCAACATACATAAGGTTATTTTCGATCGATAGGCGTACATGGAGGAGAGGAATATATGCGCAGAGAGTTCTCTATACTCTATGGTCTATACACAACATCAATCAATGGTTAAACACTTGAAAAACTGCTTCAAGATTTAACCCGAGACCGACCGCATCGTGTTGTTTGCACCAAGATGAAACAAATTAAAATCCTTGTCTATATGAGCTTAATCTCCTTGAGCCAAGCTGTGTGGAGCGGGCATGGATCAGGCTTCCCTTGCGCGAGGGCCTTGTCGATCGGTGAGCGAGTAGAACCAACCGTTCCTCCACTTGAACTGCCTTCGACATCAAAATGCTGGCATGTTAATTCTGAAGAAAATAAATACTACAGGTGAAGATTCCATTACATCATAGATTGGGCAGGGGTAGGACTTGCCTCTTTGACGGCGGTCGGGAAGTGCCTCTCTTCCATGCCGTCGTCGAAAGAAAGCCCCCGCTCCGCAGCCGCAGCAGATGCTAGTTGAGCAATGAGGCTGGATACCTGCATGCATGCAAAAGGAAAAACATGTATTCCTTTTCAACAGCACCCACAGTGGCCCCTGGATGGCGAGCTCCGACGAGCATGAAGGCTGAAATCCAGATGAGCTTCTCCAGCATTTGCTTCTTGAAGGCTCCCTTGTCAAGCACCTGAGAAAGAAATTGTTTCCACAGATGAGACGAGCATTGCATTCTTTCATATACTGGTCAGGAGTCAGGACTATGAGTGGTACTCCCTCTGTAAACTAATATAAGACTGTTTAGATCACTAAAATACTGCTGCCTCTGGAGGACGAGGAGAGGAGAGGAGGTTGCAACGGAGTGTCGGCGTGACGGCGGCGGGGACGGAGAGAAAGACGGCGGCTTTGAGGCCCATCAGCTCCGTACGTTCCGGCGGACTGGACGAGGATGAGGTGGGGGGCCACGCGGCGCATGATAGATACACTAGATAATACAATACTACCTGATGGGCCTTCCTTTTAACTCCCTCCGTCCCAAAATGTAAGACGTTTTTTGAGACTATCTTAGTATGAAAAAACGTCTTAATTTCGGGACAGAGAGAGTACAGTGGATAAGGCTAAGACAGTCCAGCTTGTGGCCTGTGTTTTTCTTCCCTTTTCTTTTCTCATCAAAGAACAAAAAAAAAGTCCACGGGGCCAACAACAACAATCAGATCAGATCAGATCAGATCAGGGGCAAAGTCTAGGAGGTTGCATTGGCGGCATCTAGATGAGTGTATATATTGGTATGAGTAATTAGAATAAACTTTCTTACCGTAGGCTTGCGGCGATTGGTATACATTGAACAATGAAATTCATCATTCACAAAGCATGCATGATTCGGGCTATTTGGTTTTGGTTTGTTTGTAGGAATCTCATAGGATTTCTATAGGATAGGATAAGATAGGATTTGGATTTAAAAATTTCCTTTGATGAAGCTGGCCCTTTGATTTGTAGGAATGGATTCCTATTCCTATGTATGTAGAATAGGAACCAATCCTTCACATTTTGGAGGGGAAAAAACATTATTAGCTAAGACTCAATGGAAATCCTATCCTATGCATCAAATGACATCTCTTTCTCTATAGGAATTGAGATACATGTCATCTCAATGAAAATCCTATCCTATGCAACGCAAAGTGGTTTACGAGCGCATAGGATGAGGCAAGGGCGACCACCGGAGGCGCCGCCGGGATCTCCTTCAGATCCCGCTATTTTGCCGCCGCCGCTGCGGATCGCCCCGGCCTCGGCACCCTCCTCGGTTCAGCCCGATCCCATCCAGCGGGATCAGATCGTGGCTGGGTGTGAGGCGGACGTGCGTGCGGAGTGGGGGTTGCGCTGGGCTGTGCGTTTCCGAGATGGCCATGGAGATTGGATCGCAGGAGGTCTGCACCATTCGCCGGCATCTCGATGGACGACGCTGCTGGATCTGGACAACGACGTCCGCGCCGGCGATTATGTGACGATAGGCGACCAGGTGAGGGTTGGTTCTAATTTGCAGATTGATGTCTATGACGTGGTTGTGGAGCATCGTATGCAGATGGTTGCGGATGTGGCAAGCCCGATCGAGCTTCTCGACTCGTCCTCGGAGTCCGACGACGGGGAGCTCGGTCGGCGGGGGGAGACTGGGGGCGCGACCTCTGTGATCCACGCGGGGCCATCGCCTGGCTCATCCGGAGATCGAAGGCGGGTGGGGGGCCTGTTTTGGGCACTCGCTGACGCCGACGATGAAGACGAGGATGAGGAGGCTGAAGCGGCGCTACCTTCTCCAGCGTCGCCGACCCCTTCCGATTTGCTGTGTGAGTTTTTGTGTGCAGAGTACGATGAAGATGAGGTCGCTTCTACGGTCAACAACATCTTGCCCGTTGATGATCTGGCTCGGGTTGGGCTTCATGCGAGGGAGACCAAGGGGATGTTGCGTCGGGTGGTTCACCGAAGAACGGCGGCGTCGGTGATCCGGCCGTGGAAGGGTCCCCTACCTAAGGTATGTCTACCGAACTTAACGTTATTTGATCTCATACGACCGGAATCATGGACTAAGGTGACTAGGAGAAAGAATGCTCGCCGGGCAGGGCCGCGATCGGCGCCGGAGGTGGCCGCGGCTTCGTTGCCGGCGGCCACGACGATCCCGATCCGTGCCGCTCGCCAGGAGCGTTTGAATCAGCTCCTGGGCCGAGATGCACCGATGCATGTTGGGCCGGTGGGTACGTTTGGGCCGGTGTCTGGTGGGTATGAGGCCCAGCCAGAAGAGGCTCCAAACGCTATCGAGAGGAGGGGCGCATGCACGTCGTCTTCGTCATCGCCTACTCCTCCACCGCGCATTAGGGTTTCACGGTGTCGCGTGCCGCACTTTCGCTCCGTCGGTCTGGCCGGGCTCGCCGCATCCCTCCCCTTGGTGCGATGGGGGGTCGGGTGGTGCTCCTCCACCTGAGAAGCGACTGCTCCTGCCCAGTGGGGCTTCTCGGGCCTCCGGGGCGCCGCCGCCGAGGCGATGGCCGGGCGCCGCCGCCCTGGCCGAGGCGATGGCCGGGCGCGCCGCGGGCCAAAGCTTTGACGGGCGAGCTGCCGCCAGGCCATGGAAGTGGCAGGGGCGTTCTGCAGGCGCCGGTTGTGGCTGTCGGCCGCGCGACTGTGAAGCCTCTCAAGGACGCTGAGGGGCGCGGGTCAGGGGGCCAGGCTGCGACGCTTCCGGCTGGCTGGGTTGCCGTGGGGAGGTCGCCGGCTCCGACGGTGCCGTCGGGCGGGCGAAGGGGACCGGGCTACGGCCCTAGACCGGTCGTCCAGGACAATACTGTGGTGGTCGTTGCGGGCCGGGGAGCTGCACCACCAAGGCCACCAGCCCCTCCTCCCCATGTCGTTGCTCGTCCGACCGGGCCGTCGCAGTCCAGCGGTACTGTGGCTGCACCCCGAGGTCAATGGGGGGATGACGGCTACGATGCCTACGGGACTGGCCAGCACCGTGGCTCTTCGTCCATGGGTGGCGGTTGTGGTTATGCTTGGCAAAGTGATGGGTCAGTTGAGAGGCCATTCTTGGGTCCTTCAGGCGGCTTCGTTGAGGGGCCTTCTGATCCAGGTCTTCGGCAGCGAGGAGGTTTCCGAGGCCATCGTGGTGGTCGGGGCGACCGTGGGGGCCGGTACCGTCCACGTCCTCCGCTACCACCGGTTGTTGTCGACCAGATGGCAGTTGATGGGACTGTCGAGGAGCCTGTACTGACCGGTCACGCCATGGAGGTGGTGACGGCTCTTGCTACGGTTCAGGCTCCTGAGAACGAGGTTATGACCGATGTGTCTGCGGAGTTGTCTGATATGGCAGAGGCTGATAGGGCGTCCAAGTGGGCGCGCTGGAAGGAAAAGATGCTTTGTTATTGTTGCGGTGACAAGGGCCACTTCATTGCGGAGTGTGTGGCTCTGTTATGTGATACCTGCGGTAAACTGGCACATGACTCTGGGGAATGTTCGTTACTGCGAGATCAGGCACCGTCACTCATGATGTATGGAGTTTACTGTGCTGAGTTGACTTTTTTTGAATCTCCAAATGAGCGAGAGGTGTCTGATGAGTCCACGAGTATGACCACGGGGATTGTCAAGGTCACCAGAGGGGAGGTGTCTGAGACACAGATCGTGCAGAGGCTCCGAGAGTTGCCCCCTGGTGGGACCTTGTCAGTCTCGCTGATAAGATGTTCAGGGTTGAGTGTCCTTCCGTGGAGGATCTGCAGAGGTTGTTGAGCTTTGGGATGTGTAAGGTGCCGGGAACGGATGGCATCCTTGAGTTTCAGGAGTGGAAGCATATTGAGCCTCAGGGCGTGCCGCTTACTCAGGCGTGGTTGCGATTTTCGGGGCTCCCTCTAAGCCGCTGCAGGATGCTCGGGTTGTGGCCAGCATGGGCATTTTAGTAGGGAAGCCTGAGCGTGTGGACATGGAGTTCACCAGAGCTCACGGGATTGCTCGGGTTCTGGTTAGTATTTTGAACATTGAGTATGTGCCAGAAATGGTTAAGTGGGCTTATCGAGGCAGGATTTATAATCTGGTTATTGAGTTTGAGGATGAGAGCCTGCTGGTTGCACCGGCTCATGAGTCTAACGTGGATATGCATGAGGGTGATGACGGCGCGGGAGAGCAGGAGCCGCTGGTCGAGGACTCTGGATGACAGCTGTCCAAGGGGTCGGGGTCCGAGACCGCGACGACTGGGGATGGAGCAGCCCCACCCTCCTCGGTGCCTTCGACGACTCTGAGATTTGGGTCTTTCGAGCCCTCTTCTGCACCCCCGAGACTGTGGAGTGATCGAGTCGAGTCTGAGGAGGCTTTTGAGCGCGAGTTGCCTGTTTTGGGGTTTGAGTGTGTTGTGGATACCATTCGTGGGGGTCTTGGGGGTTCTGCGATCTCGATCTGGGGAGATGAGGAGGTGAGTCGGCAGGTGGCCACTCCCCCTCTTGCTCAGCACACGGTACATCCTCAGGAGGTGACGCAGCTTGTCGTTCCCGGCTCGTCAGGTGGAGCCCCGGGGCAGGCGGCCTCGAGATGCTCCCATTCTGCTGAGGAAGGGGACTAGGGGCAGGAGGCTCACGTGTCCTTTTCTTCGTTGGGAGGGGGTCTGGGGCAGGAGGCCTCTGATACCTTCTCTCCCATCGCGTCTACCATTCGGATCATGGCGCCTTCGGGAGAGGGCTTGGGGCAGGTGGCCTCGGAGCCTTCTCCCCCTATGGCGCCTGTGGGGGTGGCTTCTCCTGTGCTGGGAGGGGTGCGAGGGCAGGCGGCCCTTGTACTGCCTCCACCACCCTTCCTGACGGCCCCGTCTTGTGGGGCGCGCCAGGAGTCTAGGATCTTGGTGAGTGCCCATCCACTCTCTGGCGAGGTTGTGGGTGAGACCGTGCAGATGGATCGGCCTGCTGGTTTTGGTGAGGCAGGAGGCCGGACCCCGACCGCGATCTCTCGTGAGGAGGTCATTACGTTTGGAGGGATTCAGGATCCGATGTCTGAGGGGTGCCGGGTGAGTGGCCGTCTCCAGGCACAACCAGACGTGGACGACATTCAGCAGCGGTGCGCCATGAGGGCGGCTAAGCTTCGTGACGTCGAGGTCACTACTGGTATGTCAGTTAATACTTCTAATTCCATTTTGCATTTTTCAAATGATGAGATTGTTGAAAATGCAAATCAACTAGGAGTATCGCTGGGTAGTAATGACACTGAAATCTCTAATTCGGTTAATGATCTGCTTGATCTAGAGGCTGAGCGAGCCTTAGAGATGATTCATAATATTGCGGCGGTTAAACCCATGAGTAATTCTGAGGTTGATGCGCTCGGGGTCAGGGTGCTCGACAATTTTTGTGCGGATCTTATGCAACCTAGTACTGAGGGGGAGGTAGAGGATGATTCTACTGAGATACTTTTGGCTAGCCCCTCTGAGACTGGTTGTGAGGACCAGTTGCAGCGTCAAATTATCCCCAAGCGCAAGTGGAAACGGAAGGTGTACCCGGTGTACGCAGTGCGTAGGAGTGCTAGGTTTCGTACGGCAAAAAAATTCCATGATGAATTATGAAAGGAATCTTTTGGAATAGCAGAGGTCTAAAGGACTTGGCTAAAAGAAGGTTTCTTGCTGAGGCATCTGTCGAGCATCGTTTAGATTTTATCGCTCTATCGGAGACGGGTATAGATAACTTTGCGCCTCAATTTCTAAGTACTCTGTCAGGGGGTATAGATTTTGATTGGCATTGCTTGCCGCCGAGTGGGAGATCGGGTGGAACCTTACTCGGCGTTAGGTGCGAAACGCTTGAGGTTCGCAGTGTGGTTATGGGTGACTTTGCAGTCAAGTTCCGGGTGCGGTCGAAGGAAGATGGGTTTTATTGGGCCCTGGTTGCGGTATATGGGGCTGCGTAGCCCGAGCTCAAGCCCGAGTTCTTGGCTGATCTCGTTCGGATTTGTGGTTCCGAGCAGTTGCCTATCCTGGTGGGGGGTGATTTCAATATTATTAGAAGGCGTGAGGATAAGAACAATGACAACTTTGACGGCAGATGGTCGTTCATGTTCAATACTATCATTGAAAGTTTGGACCTGAGAGAAATTGAGCTCTCGGGTAGAAAATTCACCTGGGCTAACGCGCTGCCAAATCCGACGTATGAGAAGTTGGATCGAGTGTTGGCCAGTGTCGATTGGGAACAGAAGTTCCCTCTAGTAATAGTCCAGGCCTTGTCCCGTGGTATTTCTGACCACACGCCGTTATTTGTGGACTCTGGTGGGCCCTCGCACCTGGGGAACAAGAATGTGTTCTTCTTTGAGATGGCTTGGTTTGAACGTGAAGGCTTCCTTGATCTTGTGGCTAGAGAGTGGGCTAAGGATTCAGGAGGGAAGACTGCGCTTCAGCGCTGGCAGAATAAGATTAGGCATTTGAGGAGTTTCCTGCGTGGATGGGCTAAGCATCTTAGCGGGATTTATAAGGTCGAAAAGGAAAGGATCCTTTCCCTTATTCAGTCCCTGGATTTAAAAGCAGAAACCACGATACTGCCGGCCGCGGAGCTTCATGCCAAGCTTGACGCGGAATTGCGGCTGAAAGAACTTCTTAGGGAAGAAGAGTTGAAGTGGGCGTTGAGGGCCAAGGTCCGGCGAGTAGTCCAGGTTGATGCGAACACTCATTCTTTCACATGATCGCTAATGGTAAGCATCGAAAGAAGAAGATCTTTCAGCTTGAGCAAGATGAGGGTACAATTGTAGGATAGGAAAACCTAAAATTGTACATCACCGAGTACTATAAGCAGCTGTTTGGTCCTCCAGAAAAGAACTGTGTGTCTCTGGATGAGTCCAGGGTTGAGGATGTTCCTCAGCTCACAGCGGTGGAGAATGATATTCTTACGGCTCCTTTCTCCGAGAAAGAGGTTCTGGAGGCCATTTCGCAAATGAAAAATAACAAGGCGCCGGGCCCCGATGGATTTCCAGCGGAGTTCTATAAGAAATGTTGGCATATCATTAAAGGGGATTTGTTGCCCTTGTTCAATGATCTGTTTGCTGGACAGCTTCATCTTTTTCAGCTCAATTTTGGAACGATCACCCTTCTTCCTAAGAAAACAGAGGCTGTGAGAATTGAGCAATTCAGGCCAATCTGTCTTCTTAATGTTAGTTTCAAAATTTTCACCAAGGTCGGGACCAATAGGCTCACACAGATCGCGCATGCTGTTGTGCAGCCTACCCAAACTGCTTTCATGCCGGACAGGAATATCCTTGAGGGGGTAGTGGTCCTTCATGAAACGCTCCATGAAATCCACACGAAAAAGCTGGATGGGGTTGTTTTCAAAGTGGATTTCGAAAAAGCGTATGACAAAGTCAAATGGCCATTCCTTCAACAGGCCTTACGTATGAAGGGTTTTGATGAGGCTTGGCAACGCCAGGTAGAATCCTTCACACAAAAAGGAAGTGTTGGAATTAAAGTAAATGAGGATATAGGGCATTATTTCCAGACACACAAAGGCCTGAGGCAAGGAGATCCAATGTCCCCTATTTTGTTCAACATTGTGGTTGACATGTTGGCAATTCTCATAGGTAGGGCAAAGGAGGCCGGTCAGGTGGGTGCCTTGGTGCCAAACCTAGTTGATGGGGGTGTGTCCATTCTGCAGTACGCTGATGATACAATCATCTTTATGGAGCATGACCTGGCAAAAGCGAGAAATATGAAGCTGGTGTTATGCTTATTTGAACAATTGACTAGGTTAAAGATTAACTTTCATAAAAGCGAGTTGTTCTGCTTTGGTAGAGCCAAGGAGGAACAAGAGGCTTATATGCAATTGTTTGGATGTGAATTAGGGGCTATACCTTTTACTTACTTAGGTATACCCATTCATCATCGTAAGCTAACGAACAAAGAGTGGAAATGCATTGAAGATCGGTTTGAAAAGAAACTTAGTTGCTGGAAGGGCAAACTTATGTCATATGGAGGCCGGTTAATTCTTATTAATTCGGTGCTTACGAGTATGCTGATGTTCCTACTATCTTTCTTTGAAGTTCCAGTTGGGGTTAGGAAAAGGCTGGACTTCTACCGATCGAGATTTTTTTGGCAGAGTGATGAACTTAAGAGGCCAAGTGGGATGTTATTTGTCGACCAAAGGACCAAGGGGGTTTGGGTATCGAGAATCTTGAGGTCAAAAACAGATGCCTGCTTAGCAAGTGGCTGTATAAGCTTTCAGTTCAGACTGACGCAACTTGGGCGCAGATTCTCCGCAACAAGTATCTGCATTCCAAAACCTTGTCATAGGTGACAGTGAGACCAACTGATTCGCCGTTTTGGAAGGGGCTTATGAGAGTTAAGGCAGCCTCCTTTAATAGAACAAAGTTTATTTTCGGTGATGGCAATGATACACGGTTCTGGGAGGATACTTGGCTGGGTGATACACCATTGGCAATACAGCATCCAACCCTGTATCGTATTGTCCAGCGATAGGATGAGTTAGTTGCAACGGTCATGCAGTCCATTCCCCTTAATATTCAATTTCGGAGGGTGCTTGTTGGTGATAGATGGGAAGCTTGGCTTCATCTGGTGCGTAGACTGATGGAAGTCCAGCTAACTCATCAGCCCGACCAGTTGTGTTGGAAACTTACTAGGTCTGGACAATTTACTGTTAAGTCGATGTACATCGATGTTATTAACTCGACTACCATTCCTAGTTCCAAATATGTTTGGAAAGTAAAAGTTCCTTTGAAAATTAAAGTGTTTATGTGGTTTGTCCATAAACAGGTTATTTTAACAAAGGACAACTTGGTTAAGCGCAATTGGACAGGATCTACTAGGTGTAGTTTCTGTGATCATGACGAGACCATTAAGCATCTCTTCTTTGAGTGTCCATTGGTGAAAATTTTGTGGCGCACCGTGCAAATTGCCTTTAACATTACTCCTCCGAGTTCGGTCGGGTCGTTATTTGGAACGTGGCTGGATGGGATAGAGTCTGATACAGCTAGACATATTCGTGTAGGAGTTTGTGCATTGTTATGGGCAATTTGGAACTGCAGAAATGATTTAGCTTTTAACAGAATAACTACTATTCATTTTTCGCAGGTTGTATTCCGTGCTACGGCGCTGATCCGTATGTGGTCCTTACTCACTCCGACGGAGGCCAGGGAGCGTTTGGTTACTGGATCTGTCCGTTGGGAGATGGTAGCGCGGGATATCTTCAACCGGTTTGGATGGCGGTCATGTAATAGGATAGGCAATTAGTTTTCCTATCTTTATTTTGCCTGCCGGTTGTGGCTTGATGGCCTTTTCTTGTTTTAGTGTCGAGGCTCTATGTGAGCTCGCCTTTATTTTATTTCAAGACTCTATGACTTTGTTGAACCTATTTTATTTATTTAAGTGGCCGTATGCATCATTCTGATGCAGAGGCCGGGGAGTCCCCCCTTTTCTAAAAAAAATGATTTTTCTATTCCTATAACATTCCTATCCTATGAACCAAAGGAGGCCTCAGTCTTGGCCGAATATATGATATGTACAAACCTTTAATGTGTAGCTAGCGTTCTGCTTAGCAGACATCTATCTAAAATAATAATAGCTCTATAAACATCACCCCACAAAAAAAATATACATCGGTTTCAAAGTTGGGACAACATGGGTGCCTTTTTTGTGAACAACATGGGTAGTCTGCTCTCTTCTCATCCCTTCTCACACAATGGCAATAAAAAATTCACCCACAATGTACATTTCTCGTATACATCAGGAACATGTTTGTTGAACATCATTAAAGTAGCACAACATTAAAATAGGTATGCACACAAGTAAATTTAGCTCAAACAAACAGTTTTCCCCTTTGATTAAATTTTGTTGTCACTCCAAAAGTTCTTAGTTGGTACCCTCCTGTGATGCTAAATCAGCAACTAGCCTTTTTTTCATAGTGAACCAATCTAATAAACATAAAACTGTAACAGGGAAGCTTTAACAACAGACTAGTTGAGGCTTAGAATTTACTGAAGATGATCGACAACATGACAGAGCAAGTAGAAACTACAGAGTAGAGTAATGCTTCAGTAACTACACACTGTAATCCTTCAGTAACCACAGTTTTTCTCTGTTTCCTTGCAAGAAGAGAGCAAGTATAAAATTCTTTTTTTTGCCTTCATTACCTCACAGATTCAAATACAAACGGAGGCACCCTGACTCATTTTCCTGAAAGCACTCTCGCTGGCACCCGGTTCACCATTCGAAGGGCCAGGAGAATAACCACAACATGCCTCCTCACAACAAAAGCAAAACCAACTCATCTAGCCTGCAATCAGGATAACAACATATCATTCAGAGTTCAAACAGAGTAAACAAACATAAGCAGCAGGCACTAGTACATCCAAAGTTTAACTATGTCAAGAGCTAAAAACAATCAGCACGTCATATATGGCAATCTGCAAGAGCTAAAACAACAGCCAGATAGAGAGAGATACCAAGCCTTTCACCATTACAAGAAAGTGTCATAAAATTACCAAGAACAACATACTGTCTGATTTAAAAAAAAAAGATGTGAGAGTCTACATCAATTAGAAATTCAAAGTGAACATTTTATCAACTAGCAGAACTCATGTAAGCCCATATACTCGTGTTGTTTTTACTTGTCATGTAGAAACAACATGAACATCACTACTTTCAAAGCATATCAGCAAACAATGACATTGCAATATGTGTGTAGAAAGTGCTCGCTAACTACATAAACAGAGCTAACCATCATATAAGCTAGTGATATATTCCTACACAAAAACATCTCATGTGAGATACTAACTAGGAATAATTATTTTATCCTGCCAAAACTGTAGCTGCTACACAATCAGCACTACACTTCCATATTTATCTCAAAATTACAGAGAATGATCTAGTTAATGTCCAGTGCAGTTCTGTAAATCTCAACGAGACAAGTGCAGCCAAAAGTTTCACTTTTAATACACACAAGGGGCCTTATTCTGCAGTTCAATAACTTGGTGAGATTCTTTTAAATTGCTGCAGATAACTACTAGTTGTAATAGTAAGGCTGCATTGTCAATATAACCATGCACACAAGGACCAAGTTTGCATATAGAAGGAAAAAAAAAGCAGGTGCATAATATTGACTATAGAAGAAAAAAAAAGCAGGTGCATAATATTGACTACTTTTATCATGATAACACTGTGCATCCATCAGATGGTGATTACATACTAGTGCTGGTAGTCCTAATGCTAATTGCTACATGCTAAAGTTCTAAAATGACACAAGATAAATTCCTAAATGCTACAGGATAAAGTCCAGCATCTCCAAATTCAACAGAGTGCCCCACAAAAACTAAGTTCATCACAAGAATGGAAGAGTGTTGCTGGAAGTTGTGGTAGTCGAACCTGGTGGTGCTGGCTGTCGCCATGGTGGCGGTTGTCATCAGTCGATAGGATGGCATCCCCTCTTTCGTCTTCGTCCATCGGTAACTTTACTTTGAGCTATATTTTTATTCACCACATGATATGTGTTTTGCTTGGAGCGTCATTTTATTTTGTTTGTATTTGCTTGATGTTATTTAGAATAGTGTTTTGCATCTTTAGTTTCAATAAAAATGTCAAGGATAGCCTTTACCATGCTTATTTTGCTAGTATACATGTTGCTGTTTGAAAACAGAAAGTTTACCGCTGTTGCAAAAATTCCCTAGAAAAGTCAGAGAATGGTATAATGTTGAATCTTTTTCATATTGAGCTCTGATAAATATTCTACAGCATAGTATTTTTCTTATAATTTTTGGAGTTAGGGAAGTATGATGAATCTTGCATTCTTTACAGACTATACTGTTTTGGCAGATTGCTGTTATGTTTGCATTGTTTGCATATATTTGCTTGTTTAATGATTCTATTTGAGGATAGGAGTATTAAATATGCAGAGGCATTCAGTGTGCAATGTTGAACAACAATTTTAGTGATTTGTTACAGTAGAAAATGATAAGGTTTTGCATTGGTTTATACTAACCTATCTCACGAGTTCTTGTTGAGTTTGTTGTGGATGAAGCTTTTGATAAAAAGAGAAACCGAGATATGAGAGGAATTAAGGAGACACAAAAGTTCAAGCTTGGGGATGCCCAAGGCGCCCAAGATAATATTTCAAGAAGTCTCAAGCATCTAAGCTTGGGGATGCCCCGGTAGGCATCCCACCTTTCTTGTTCAACAACTATCGGTTAGTATCGGTTGAGCCTAAATTTTTGCTTCTTCACATGAGTTGTGCTATCCTTGCAATGTAATTTTATTTTGTTTTGCCTGCTGTTTGAATAAAGTATGAAGATCTGAAATTCTTAAATGTTAGAGAATCTTCATATAGTTGCACAATTATTCGACTACTCATTGATCTTCACTTATATCTTTCGGAGTAGTTTGTCATTCGCTCAGGCGCATCACTTATATCCTTTAGAGCACGGCGGTGGATTAATTTAAAAGAAATTGCTAGCCTCTCATGATTCACTTATATTATTTTGAGAATCTTTTAGAACAACATGGTATTTTCTATGGTTATAAATTTGGTCCTAGAATGATGAGCATCCAAGTTGGGTATAATAAAAACTATCATAGAAAGTGAATTGGATGCTATGATCAATTTGATACTTGATAATTGTTTTGAGATATGGAGGTAGTGATATTAGAGTCATGCTAGTTGGGTAATTATGAATTTAAAGAATACTTGTGTTGAAGTTTGTGATTCTCGTAGCATGCACGTATGGTGAACCGCTTTGTGATGAAGTTGGAGCAAAATTTTATTTATTGATTGTCTTCCTTATGAGTGGCGATCGGGGTGAGCGATGGTCTTTTCCTACCAATCTATCCCCCTAGGAGCATGTGCGCAGTACTTTGTTTTTGATGACTTCTAGATTTTTGCAATAAGTATATGAGTTCTTTTGACTAATGTTGAGTCCATGGATTATACGCACTCTCACCCTTCCACCATTGCTAGCCTCTCTTGTGCCGCGCAACTTTCGCCGGTACCATACACCCACCATATACCTTCCTCAAAATAGCCACCATACCTACCTATCATGGCATTTCCATAGCCATTCCGAGATATATTGCCACGCAACTTTCCACCGTTCCGTTCATAGGACACGCATTACTTTTGTCATATTGCTCTTTGCATGATCATGTAGTTGACATTGTATTTGTGGCAAGGCCACTTTCACAAAATTTCATACATGTCGCTCTTGATTCATTGCATATCCCGGTACACCGCCGGAGGCATTCATATAGTCATATCTTGTTTTAGCTTTGAGTTGTAATTCTTGAGTTGTAAATCCTTAAAATTGTGATGATCTTCATTATTAGAGCATTGTCCTAGTGAGGAAAGGATGATGAAGACTATGATTCCCCCACAAGTCGGGATGAGACTTCGGACTTTACAAAAAGAAAAAAACGAAAAATAGAGAAAGGCCAAAAAGAAAAAAAAAGGGGGCCAAAGAAAAAAAATAAAAAAGAAGAAAAAAAAGAAAAGAAAAATATAAAAATATATAAAAATGAGAGAAAAAGAGAGAAGGGACAATGCTACTATCTTTTTTCCACACTCGTGCTTCAAAGTAGCACCGCGATCTTCATGATAGAGAGTTTCATATGTTGTCACTTTCATATACTAGTGGGAATTTTTCATTATAGAACTTGGCTTGTATATTCCAATGATGGGCTTCCTCAAATTGCCCTAGGTCTTCGTGACCAAGCGAGTTGGATGCACACCCACTTAGTTTCTTTTGTTGAGCTTTCATATATTTATAGCTCTAGTGCATCCGTTGCATGGCAATCCCTACTCACTCACATTGATATCTATTAATGGGCATCTCCATAGCCCATTGATACGCCTAGTTGATGTGAGACTATCTTCTTCCTTTTTGTCTTCTCCACAACCACCATTCTACTCCACATATAGTGCTATGTCCATGGCTCACGCTCATGTATTGTGTGAAAGTTGAAAAAGTTTGAGATTATTAAAGTATGAAACAATTGCTTGGCTTGTCATCGGGGTTGTGCATGATTAAATACTTTGTGTGATGAAGATAGAGCTCAGCCAGACTATATGATTTTGTAGGGATAACTTTCTTTGGCTATGTTATTTTGAGAAAACATGATTACTTTGATTAGTATGCTTAAAGTATCACTATTTTTATATCAATACGAACTTTTATTTTGAATCATTTGGATCTTAACATTCATGCCACAATAAATAAAATTACATTGAGAAATATGCTAGGTAGCATTCCACATCAAAAATTCCGTTTTTATCATTTACCTACTCGAGGATGAGCAGGAATTAAGCTTGGGGATGCTTGATACGTCTCCAACGTATCTATAATTTTTGATTGTTTCATGCTATTATATTACCCCTTTTGGATGTTTATGGGCTTTATTATACACATTTATATCATTTTTGGGACTAACCTATTAACCGGAGGCCCAGCCCATATTGCCGTTTTATTGCCTGTTTCAGTATTTCAGAAAAAAGGAATATCAAACGGAGTCCACACAGAATGAAACCTTCGGCAGCGTGATTTTTGGAAAGATTATGATCCAAGAGACTTGGAGTACAAGCCAGGGGAGCATCGAGGGAGCCACGAGACAGGGGGCGCACCCACCCCCCTGGGCGCGCCCTACCCTCTCGTGGGCCCCTCGAGGCTCCCCCGACCGACTTCTTTCGCCTATATAAGCCTACGTACCCTAAAAACATCGAATACGAAGATAGATTGGGAGTTCCGCCGCGCAGCCTCTCGGGCTACCAAAACTTCTCAGAGACCGTTCAAGGCACGGAGGGGGAACCCATCACCGTGGCCATCTTCATCATCCGGCGCTCTCCATGACGAGGAGGGAGTAGTTCACCCTCGGGGCTGAGGGTATGTACTAGTAGCTATGTGTTTGATCTCTCTCTCTCTCTCTCGTGTTCTTGAGGTGGTACGATCTTGATGAATCGTGCGCTTTGCTATTTAGTTGGATCTTATGATGTTTGTCCCCCTCTACTCTCTTGTAATGGATTGAGTTTTCCCTTTGAAGTTATCTTATCGGATTGGGTCTTTAATGATTTGAGAACACTTGATGTATGTCTTGCCGTGTTTATCTGTGGTGATGTAACGACCAAACCTCGAAGGATTTGAGTCTCTGTGCTTACCATGCTAGTCCCTGGATCGAACTCGCTAGCACACACAGTATAGATGAATACCAGAATAGCAAGTGCATCATTTATTACAACGTATGATCCAGAGTATATAAAATAAAACAATCTGCATAGCACTTGGCTAGCTTTATTCAATCAAACAGCGGAAAGTAGCAGAAAATAACGATGAGTCCCATCATAGCCCACTGGCGATGCTGAGTGCAGACTCGCGACCCTAACGGTACCTTACTCTTCGTCTGAATATCCTGCAACATGAGACGTTGCAGCCATATAGGTCAATACTTGGAATGTATTGGCAAGTTACACAGGAGTAATAATAAAGCACACCTACATGTATATGCATAGTACAACAAAGGAAGGCTCGAGGGTTTATTTTTGCAGAAAGCTGATTTTATCCTCATAACTACCTAATAGTCAAATTTTTATTTAGTTCTTTATTACTACAATTAAATGCACAAGGTTGAGTTGGAAAAATCAACTCCAACCTACCCATTATTAAGTTACCCACAAATATTATTAAGTGTCACATCTGTCAAGATCATCCAACAACTATAATGGCATAGTGGCTCAGATTTACCCATAACCGGGGGCACGGCTAATCATGATTAGTTTTAATACTCTGCAGAGTTCTGACGCTTTACCCATCGGACCCAATCCAAGATCGAGACAAAGTCTTTCGAAGAGGTTCCTTAACCACCGACGGCCACATCCCACCTACATATGCTACATCCGTCGACACTTTATGGGCGGGGTTCCAACAATCGATCAACTAAGCGAGCCCATATAGCCGGTGGCCGCACATGGAAGCTACTAGTCACTAAGTCTGTCTGATCTTTTTGAACCTGGGCGGCATCCCACTTAGGGTGCACTCTCATGAGCGCATGGCCTTAGAAAAGGTGCAAGACCCCATGATGCCTTCCCTCAACACCAAGCAATACCACTTCCGCCCAGAGGTGAATTAAATCCTTAATTACTACTCATTTTAGTTATATAAATAATCCTCACATAAACTCAATGAATACACGAACCACCCCCGTCTACAAAGCATAGCAAACTACAACTACCACGATTTGCAAAAGACGGGAAGATAGCTCAACAGCATAGCTCAGAATATAACAATCCTATAATGCATAAAGTTATAGTGTGATATATACTACAATGCATAGAAAACAATAGGTAAAGGATGATCAACATGTAACTTGCCTTGGTTCTGGTTCAGAAAGTCACACTCCTGACAATAGCTCGTGTCGCACTCCGGACAATCTACACGTTTCACACAATTCAACAAATCAATCACCGGAACACGAATAGAACCAAAACAAAACCAACAGCAAACAAATCATTTTTAAAACTCAACAACAGAATCTTAACATCACCTAAATTGCACTACGGTCACAATGCAAAAAGAATCACTCGATTCCGATAAACGGTTTGAAAGTTACGGCCTCCGGAAGGTTTAATTCAAATTCAAATGAATTCAAATTTGAACAAAGCAAACATGTGCAAAGTTGGTACTGTGATAATGTGCCGATTTTTGTGAGTAAACAGGAAAAAGAATCACCTAATTTGGAGTTATAGACTAAAAGATATAGCTATCAGAAGTTTTGGTGAAATCTGAAAATAAAACAAAAGAAAAACAGAAAAACTCCTGGTACTGTAGCGACTCCTGTGCGTGCCCTGTAGCAAAGTGCCAAGTGGCGGCGGCCCATTGGCCGGGCGTGTGTGCTCACCCGAAACAGAGGAAAGCGACGGCGGTCTCGGGCGTTGGCGGCAGCACTCCTCCGGTGAGTCTCCGGCGAGGGCGAGGTGACGGACGGGTGCGGCGGTGAGTGGCGGAGGTGTAGGTGGTGTTCAACGGCAACGGGGCTCCCTCGAGCAGCGGTGGCGAAGACCTAAACGCGGCGGGTCCGGCGAAGTCGGGCGTCGGTGGCGGCGTCGTCCTGGTGCGCTGCAGGGTACTTCAAGGTGTCAAAAGAGTTCTTCGTCGAGTGGGGGTTTGAGGGGTGTAGGCAGCGCGGCTCTGCGGTCTCTTACGGCGGTGGATTCGGACGATGAACGACGGCGGCCTCGGAGCTCGACGGCGAGATCCGATTCGCCCTAGCGGCGCGTGCAGGTGGCGAGGGGCCGGGAAAAGGCTGCGATAGGTTCCGCTATGGCTTTCTCCTCGCGCGTGACGTCCCTGGTGTATCGGGTCGAATTCAGTGGCGCTGGATCGATCCGGGTCGGCCTCGGCGTGCGCGCGGCGGCGCGTCCGGCTCGGTGAAGGAGAAGGTGGCGCGGGACCCGCTGGTCAGCGGCTGAAGGCGAGGTGGATCGGGCGCGGGTCGGGCAATGCGGTGCGGGCGTACCGCTTCGGTTAGGTGGGTAGGTGGGCTGCGGGGGCTGGCGGCATGGGGCGATGGGGCTGGCGGTTGGCTGGGCATGGTTCTTTGGCTGCGGCTAGCTAGGCATGCAGGCAAGTCAGCTGGCTGGCTGGCCTGGCTGGCCGGCCGGCTGGTGTTTCCTTTTTTTAACAGAAACAACAGTAGTAAAACAAAATAAATAAAATAAAATACACAGTATAAAATCTAAATAAAAATACCTAGACACACAGTAAAAAATAGCCCTACAACTATAAACTACAGGAACACTAGTTCCAACACTAATGCAATTTTTGAAATTCATTTTGATGCAATAGGCCACTCAAACAGCAATAAAACAATCAAATAAAATATTTTGAAGATCACAAAAATTACCAGAACATATCAGATGAACTGGAAATAATATTCTGCACATTATGAACATTATTAAAAACAGGGGAGAAGTCATGTTATCTCCACTCCAATAAATTGCCTTTAGTTGCATAATGATTCGAATATTGCAGAAAGACAAATAATGCAATAAAAATATGATATGCAAATGAATGATCTAATAACATCCTAATTTAGGAAAATTGGGATGTTACAGGTGACAACGTGATATCACGTGCCACTTGATGTATGTTTTGGTGATCAACTTGCGGGTTCCCCCATGAACCTATGCCTAGAGGTTGGCACACGTTTTCGTCTTGACTCTCCAGTAGAAACTTTGGGGCACTCTTTGAAGTACTTTGTGTTGGTTAAATAGATGAATCTGAGATTGTGTGATGCATATCGTATAATCATGCCCACTGATACTTGAGGTGACAATGGAGTATCTAGGTGACATTAGGGTTTTGGTTGATTTGTGTCTTAAGGTGTTATTCTAGTACAAACTCTTGAATATATTGATCCGAAAGAATAACTTTGAGGTGGTTTCGTACCGTACCATAATCTCTTCGTTTGTTCTCTGCTATTATTGGCTTTGGAGTGACTCATTGTTGCATGTTGAGGGATCGTTATATGATCTATCTATGTTATTATTGTTGAGAGAACTTGCACTAGTGAAACTATGAACCCTAGGCCTTGTTTCCTATCATTGCAATACCATTTACGCTCACTTTTATTATTAGTTACCTTGCTGTTTTTATATTTTCAGATTACGAAAACCTATATCTACCATCCATATTGCACTTGTATCACCATCTCTTCACCAAACTAGTGCACCTATACAATTTACCATGGTATTGGGTGTGTTGGGGACACAAGAGACTCTTTGTTATTTGGTTGCAGGGTTGTTTGAGAGAGACCATCTTCATGCTACGCCTCCCACGGATTGATAAACCTTAGGTCATCCACTTGAGGGAAATTTGCTACTGTCCTACAAACCTGTGCACTTGCAGGCCCAACAACGTCTACAAGAAGAAGGTTGTGTAGTAGACATCAGCAAGCAACGAGAAGAAGCTGATGGGAGTCAGATAGATGTATGGTGCATGAAACAGAAGAGGACAGTTAAACAAAGCAACATAAGGGGCATGATACGTCTCCAACGTATCTATAATTTATGAAGCATTCATGCTATTTTATTATCTGTTTTGAATGATTATAGGCTTTATTATACACTTTTATATTACTTTTGGGACTAACCTACTAACCGGAGGCCCAGCCCATATTGTTGTTTTATTGCCTATTTCAGTATTTCAAAGAAAAGGAATATCAAACGGAGTCCAAACGGAATTAAACCTTCGGCAGCGTGATTTTTGGAAATATTATGATCCAGGAGACTTGGAGTACAAGCCAGGGGAGCCTCGAGGGAGCCACGAGACAGGGGGTGCACCCACCCCCCTAGGCGTGCCCTACCCTCTCGTGGGCCCCTCGAGGCTCCCCCGACCGACTTCTTTCGCCTATATAAGCCTACGTACCCTAAAAACATCAAATAAGAAGATAGATTGGGAGTTCCGCCGCCGCAAGCCTCTGCAGCCACCCAAAATCTCTCGGGAGCCCGTTCTGGCACCCTGCCGGAGGGGGAACCCATCACCGGTGGCCATCTTCATCATCCCGGCGCTCTCCATGACGAGAAGGGAGTAGTTCAGCCTCGGGGCTGAGGGTATGCACCAGTAGCTATGTGTTTGATCTCTCTCTCTCTCTCTCTCGTGTTCTCTCCATGGCACGATCTTGATGTATCGCGAGCTTTGCTATTATAGTTGGATCTTATGATGTTTCTCCCCCCTCTACTCTCTTGTGATGAATTGAGTTTTCCTCTTGAAGTTATCTTATCGGATTGAGTCTTTAATGATTTGAGAACACTTGATGTATGTCTTGCCGTGATTATCTGTGGTGACAATGGGATATCACGTGATCCACTTGATGTATGTTTTGGTGATCAACTTGCGGGTTCCGCCCATGAACCTATGCATAGGGGTTGGCACACGTTTTCGTCTTGACTCTCCACTAGAAACTTTGGGGCACTCTTTGAAGTACTTTGTGTTGGTTTGAATAGATGAATCTGAGATTGTGTGATTCATATCGTATAATCATGCCCACGGATACTTGAGGTGACAATGGAGTATCTAGGTGACATTAGGGTTTTGGTTGATTTGTGTCTTAAGGTGTTATTCTAGTATGAACTCTATGATAGATCGAACGGAAAGAATAGCTTCATGTTATTTTACTACGGACTCTAGAATAGATCGAGCAGAAAGGATAACTTTGAGGTGGTTTCGTACCCTACCATAATCTCTTCGTTTGTTCTTCGCTATTAGTGGCTTTGGAGTGACTCTTTGTTGCATGTTGAGGGATTGTTATATCATCTATCTATATTATTATTGTTGAGTGAACTTGCACTAGAGAAAGTATGAACCCTAGGCCTTGTTTCCTAGCATTGCAATACCGTTTACGCTCATTTTTAATATTAGTTACCTTGCTGTTTTTATATTTTCAGATTACAAAAACCTATATCTACCATCCATATTGAACTTGTATCACCATCTCTTCGCCGAACTAGTGCACCTATACAATTTACCATTGTATTGGGTGTGTTGGGGACACAACAGACTCTTTGTTATTTGGTTGCAAGGTTGTTTGAGAGAGACCATGTTCATCCTACGCCGCCCATGGATTGATAAATCTTAGGTCATCCACTTGAGGGAAATTTTCTACTGTCCTACAAACCTGTGCACTTGCAGGCCCAACAACGTCTACAAGAAGAAGGTTGTGTAGTAGACATCAGGGCACAGAATTATCACCTCTAGAACAGCATTCGCATCACGGCGGCTCCATTTTGATAAGCACAGATGCTGCAGAGAAGAAAAGCATTCAACAACTTAGTTAGTAGTGCTTGTCACAGGGGAAATGCAGATCATCCATGAATGATTCTAGAGAGTGGATTCTCATACAACACAAGGAATGTTTGCGTACAGCAACGAGAGGGAAGAAAAATTTGACATAGAAAGTTGCCACACTAACATGGTTATTAAAGAACAACTAGGCTAGGACACTAACCCTAGGGGAATTTGACATAAAGAAGGAGAAAACAAATAACATCCTTGGTTTGTAAGGTAATGATGAAATAGCTAGACTATAACATTGTAGAGCATAATACTGGGTTGTATGTAAGGTAACAATCCAGCCATCTAGGGCAGTGGAGTGGGCCAGAAACAGGAGCACTAACCCTAGGGGGAGAAGACAATCTCATGATGGGGCCAAGCACTAACACTAGAGGGAGAAAACAATGAATCACGCGCTTGGCAATTGGACTACCGATGGGAATCTAGAGCAGAGCATAGCATAGCAGCGATGAAAATACTGAACAAAGTCATCAACTTAAAAAGAAGAACAAGATGAATAATTTCACAAATTAATGTTAGCTCTTATTGTCCCGAATAATATATGGTTGTGTAACTCTGGATGATGTTCAATCTCACTGGTCATACACATACACACTAGGCACCCAAAGCAGTAGGATGAAACAGCCAGGAGTTGAATCACTCGACTCCACACAAATGAATTTCTCTAGGGCTACATCTTTACTATTGAAGCCTCGGGATTCCAAAGTTAGTAGTTGTTTACAAGTGATGGGTACGTCCTCATATGCACGTCCTAACTAAGATGAATGCAAGTTTTTTGTCATGGAAACTATATGAACAAACATCAATTGATTCAACAAACCATGCTGGACTTCTTTCAAGACACAATTAAGCACAAGAAAAGGTGGAGCAAGAAACCTGCAGTCCAAGAAGGGAAAGAAGGACGGACGGACGGATGGATGGATGGATGAAGAGAAGGTCGCGCGCATAGGGGCCTTTTTCCTGGGGAAAAAAGCAAATCCACATAACTCACATGTCAGACCACGCATCGACAAATCATCAATATATTAGCCAAACCTAACAAGGTGGAATTAATCAGAAGCTTCCTCGGCAAGGAACGCTTACAAATTCGCTCAAGCTCTTCCGCCTCTTACCGGCACTTTGCCGACCTGAATTAAGAATTACCACGGAAGGAAATAATTAGCTCCCGGATCGTGATCCCATCACTCAAACCTAATAAACTAATTACTACTCGTGTGCAGAGAGAAATCGAGAGTAGGATTTTTATTCCAGTGTTAAAACTGCATTGGCTAAGTATTTGTTATAAAGGAAGTAGTCATCAAGCATCCAAAGTTTAACCATATCAATCACAGTAGTGGATCCAAAATTCAGGCACTAGTTGAAGCATCATTACCTCACAGATTCAAATATAAGAGTCCCTACATTCTTATAGCTATCATCAGAGTTGTTAGAAAACACAAACAAATGATCCCTCACAGAAGAATGGATGTAAGCCAGGAAATCAGACTTGAATTAAAAAATTATATATTTATTCAATTAGCCTACTGTTTAGCGTGATGTAAGCCAGGAAATCAGACCTGAATTAAAAATAACGTCCTTGGTTTGTAAGGTAATGTTTGAAGGGCGTGGGCGGCCGCGGGTCGCGGCAGCGGCAGGTGGGGGGAAACCCTAGCGGGGGTCAAGGCGGGAGACCCTAGCTGGGGTCGAGGCGGGGCGGGTTGGGAGGGGACTGGGAGAAGGGAGCGGCGTGGTCCTCGATGACCGGATCTGGTGGTGGACGGGCCACGAGAAGGGAAGGACGGCAGACGGTGGTGAGTGGCGGTTCTCGTCGTCGGGGTGGGCGGCAGAGGGGAGGATGTGGGCGGTGAGGAGCGGAAAGGTGGGGAGAGGCCGGCGGCGGATCGGTTACTGATCAGGAAGGGGAGTGCAGCGGTGGGCCGTGGGCGGGAGTGGGGAGAGAGCAGCGAGGTGGGCGGCAGAGGGAAGGAGCGCAGTGGTGGGCGGGAGAGAGGGGAGGCCGTTCCTTCCTGTGGATCAGATCGGTACGGGATGGGACGGGAGTGGGGTTCGTGGGGTTGGGGGTGGGAGCGGGAGCGGGAGCGACGGGACGGTCGAGGGAGGGAACGACGGGACGGGAGTGGGGAGAGAGAGTGGCTGACTCGGTCGGGAACGGATAGGTTTTTTTTATTTATTTTTTTATTTTAGGAATAGAATAGAATGGATATATGGGTTTGGTTTGGTTTGGGGGATTCGGGGTTGTTTGGATAAAGGGCGTGTTTGGTTGCCATGTGCTACAGTACCCGCATTGCATAAACTTTTCCACCCAACCTGGCTATGCAATGCAGCCTCAAATGCACCATTTGCATGTTGTTTGCTTGTCTGCATGCCCTCTTGCCTGCATGGACAGAACCACACCGCCTGGTGTTTCGTTGCCTGCATGTTAGTGGACAAACCCAAGGCATGGTGTTTGGTTGTATGCAACGCCTGGTGTGTGGTAACCTCTTTTGGCTAGTTGGTGAGGTTAACACCACACTTCGGCAGAACACATCATAAGCACACACAGAGTATAGACAGAGCATCAACTAGCATAATTCAGATATAAGCAGTACCACACTTCATAACAGTTCAACGCATAACTCATAAACATGTTCAAAGCAGACTCGATAGTATGCTGGAAAGAGGTGGCCCGGGCCCTACTCCTTGGTGGCGAAGGCTTCGTCGTGCTTCCCGCACTTGTTGACGACCTCAATGCCATCGTTGTCGAAAATGATGACCTTGAGGGTGTCGGGAGTGAGGAGCTTGAACGTCACCATGTAGCCGATCTTGATCTGGTGAACGGCTGCGCAAGTGGCCCAACCCTGATCCAGGGTCACCCTGCCGTTCATCATCTTGACCGTCACCTTCCAGGAGCAGCCGGTGTTGTTCCTGAGCTTGAACTCCGTTGGCATCACGACGAAGTGCTTGGAGAGGTCCAGGGGCATGGGGATGACCTTGCAGAAGTGAGTTGGGCCATCCTCCTGATGGTAGTGGCCGTAGTTGCGGCGCTTGTTGCTGGGGGGCTCCTCCATGCCTTCATCGTCGCCACCCTCAGGCGTCTTTGGGTCTTCCTCAGCGGTGGGCGGCAGCACAACCTCGTCGGGCATTGGGTGAAGGGGCTGCTTGCCCTTGTTGTCAACGGCCGGGAGCACCTCCGTGCCCATCTCATTGCTCTCCTCGATCTGCACACAATTCATGGAGTCACGCACAGCACAGAGTTCATGGCTAATTGAAGAGCTTGTAGTTAAAACAGCATGACTGCCACTCTTCTCCTCCTCTCCATCCCCCTATATTTACTCACCCTGCCCACCACTACTTACCCACCCCCTCTCTTCTCTCACTGTCAACCTTCCTCCTCCCCATCGCCATGAGCTCTAGCTCCAGCTCCAACGCCAACCCCTTCCCTTGGGGTATTGGCTGGAGGGCCTTCTTCCTCGGGTGGACGGCTGGTGACCGGACCAAGTTCGAGAACACCATGGAGGTGTGCTCGAACTTCGGCTCCATGCCGGACATGCAGAAGGAATCTAATGCAGTGCTCATGAAGGCCACTAAAGAAGAGCTGAAGACGCTGATTCCTGACCCAGCGAAGGGCGCGATGGCAGTTGACATCATTCGCTGGGCCATGAATCAGGCCGTCTCCGACGACGCTAAACAGAGGAAGAATTCGTGCAAGTACAAGACCTACTGGGCTCCTAATGACCGCAGTGCCGCAGTGTACTGGGAGACGGCTATCGCGCCGGCGGTGGTCATCGGCGGGGAGCCTAAGGAGGAGGAAGAAGAAGCGGTGCAGATGCCAGCGAGGCAGGAAGCATTAAAAGATGATTTGTTGCGGAGGACGGGAGGAGCGCCTGATGCATAGAGGGTGCTTGGATACGTTTTAGTCTCATGACTAAAAGTAGTGGGACTAAAACTTGCTAGCCTCACCCATGCTTGGATCCAAATACTAAAGAGACTAAAATCAAGTTAATGAGCATTTATTATCCTCCAAGCCCTCCAATCCAGAACTCGCCTGGGTTAAAGGAGAGGATTTAAATGAGGAGGGAGAGGACCAATCCACATTTTAGTAGGGGTACCCCTGACTAAAAAATTTTAGTCTCAAGACTAGTTTTAGCCCCTCTTTAGTCAGGGGTGCTTGGAACTTTAGCCTCTTAAAGAGACTATTTTTAGTCAGACTAAAATAAGTCCCTTGGATCCAAACACCCTCATAGTATATGGGTTCCCACTTCCCAGCAGCTGCGCAGCACATGGATTATTAAGATTTATGGAGGGCGTGATGCGAATGCGATACGGCAGGACTCGATCGGTTTCTCTCTTTTCCATTCAAGAGGGAGAGGGAGAGGGTGTCCATCGGTCTATTGCAGGAAACCGAAACGGTATCTACGGGAAGAAAGATCGATGGACAGCCTGTCCAACCAGCAGTAACTGAAACCTAACGTGGCTGTTTTCTACTGTGATGGGTCCGCATGTAAGTCTCTAACTAAACGCTGATGTGGATAGGCTGCATTTTTTTTTTTGAAACGTCACCGGGGGGCAGCAGAAAAACTGCCCACCTGAATTTTCCGTTAACTTCACATCAAACCAAACATAGAGAGAAGGTTTTACAACTGCACAGGGAGGCATCCGAAGATAGAAAGAGAGAGGGGATGAACTATTTAGGTATTATAGATGATATAGAAAAATGCTAGGGTGATCAGAGAAGTTGGAGGATTAGTAGAGCAATTAGCATAAATAAATGTATTTAGCAAATTTTCCTCTTTAATGGGGGCCAAGGCCTAGAATTGTATGCAACTTTGCAGACTTTCAAGATGGCTCATCAAAAATGAGCCGTTGCCGTTAAATGAATCAGACCCTGCAACACTCTAGACACACCATCAAACTCCAGATCTGACACCCCCACATGATTAAGAAAGACATGGGAAAACAAAACCATATGTGCGTGCCAGAGACCACAAAGCCAGCACATGATCCACTGTCCTCCGAATGGACGTCGTCGATGCAGTCCACACTTTACATCCGTTTTGGACTACCTTCCAAGCTCCGCGCAGGTAGTGGAGCAAACGCCGTCGCAACGGAGAAGCCCAAGGAAGGACACAAGTCCACTCCACTAGGAGGATCCTGCCGTCGGCTCCTTACTCGAACGGACAGAGACGTGGTACCTTTTTTTTCTTTTCATTTTGCTGTGGACGAGGAAAATGTAAAAAAAGACACAAGTTTTGGGAGAAATTAAAGACGCCGATCGCTTGTGTGTCTTGGCCGCATCCTTCGCCGCCCGCGTCTGCCGCTCCGACGACGTGGGGATGCATGCATGGTGGGGATGGGGATGGGGATGGTGATGGGGGAGGGAGACGGAGACGGAGACGCGACGGAGAGTCTCCTCCGCTTCCTCCTCCTCCTCCTCTTCCCGCCTCCCCGGCCTTCCGCCTCCTAGCTCGAACCCCAGCCCCAGGCACTCTTCTCCGGTGGTCTCCGTCCCCGGCCGGCCGGTCGCCATGGCGGCGGCGGGAGCGCCAGCGGGCGCGCTTCTGCCCACCGTCCTCCTCCTCCTCCTCTTCCTCCTCTTGTGCATGGCGTCGGTGGCGGAGGCGTGGCAGGACATTACGACCAAGGACGCGATCTTGTTGGGGCTCAACGGCAAGATGAAGGAGATGACCCGCGTCTTCGCCCCGCAGGTCAAAAGGGAGCTCGGCTACTGCATCCAGGACACGTACGTGCTTCTTACTTTCGATTGGATTCTTCAATAACAATCATGGATTCAATTTCAATTTCAGTAACAATCATGGATTCGATTCAATTTCAATTTCAATAACAATGAAATTAAATCAAATAATCTTGGCCTTTAATTTCTTGTATTGAATCGAATTGCTGGGTGCAGGGACGCGGAGTGGGACGCCACCTTCAACTTCTCCGGCGACCCCAAATTCCTCGTCGACTGCATGAAGAAAGGTTGAAATGCTTCCTTCCATCCGACCCCAAATTAATACCTCCTTTACTTATTACTTATTATGTATATATATATATATATATATATATATATGTTTATATTATAACCCATCCGATCCGGCGCGCATGCAGGGGACCTGCCGCAGCGCGTGTGCACTGCCGCCGAGCTCAAGTTCTACTTCGAGAGCATCATCAGAAGAGGCAAGAAGAACTACGTGAGGCCAAACAAGAACTGCAACCTCACGTCCTGGATCGACGGCTGCGAGCCCGGCTGGGGCTGCACCGCCGATGCCGGCAAGGAGGTGGACCTGCGGGACGCCGAAAACTTCCCGTCCAGGACCGTCGACTGCCAGGGCTGCTGCCCCGGCTTCTTGTGCCCCCGCGGCCTCACTTGCATGATACGTACGTAAGCCCTCACACACTTGAGATCTGCATTTGCTTGGCTAGCTCTCTCTTGTCTTGTGATGTAAAAAAAACCAATTAGACATAATATATACTCCCTCCGTTCCTAAATATTTGTTGATGCAGCCTGCCCTTTGGGAGCATACTGTCCACAGTCCACCCTCAACAAAACCACCGGAGTCTGCGATCCGTAAGTTGTACATATCTATCTATCTATCTATCTATCTATCTATCTATCTATCTATCTGTCTATCTATCTATGGAAAATATACATGGAAATGGAAACTTGCTGCAGATACAACTATCAACCACCTCCCGGGCAGCCCAACCATACGTGCGGCGGTGCTGACAGATGGTCGGATGTCATGAGTACCGACGATGTTTTCTGTCCAGCTGGTTACTACTGTCCAAGCCCTATCCTCAAGATCGATTGCAGTAGTGGGTAATTCTATCTATCTATCTATCTATCTATCTATCTATCTATCTATCTATCTATCTATCTATCAATTGCTTCATTTCTCATTCGGGCAATCTCCTAGCTAGGATTGAACCTTACAATTATGATTCCCATGCCATTGCCACCACACCACACTAGTAGTAATGAAAGCTCCATTTATCGGGAAAAACAAACAAGGCCAAAAGAAAACTGAAAAATGCAAGTTTCTGGATCTGTGCAGGTTCTATTGCAGGAAAGGATCAACTACCCAGACCAGTAAGTTTGCTCCTTGTTGTGTTGTCGTGTTCATATAATATGAATATGATAATAGGATGCTTTCCTTTTTCTGCTTTTTTCTGCAGGTTCAGTAATTAACATTTGACAGTAATTTTCAGTATTAATTTGCTTTTAACTGCATGCATGCAGAATGCTTATCCAAGGGCAGTTGTAAACCAAACTCTACAACCCAAGACATCACAATATTTGGTGCCATGCTAGTGGTAACATTTCCTACCTACACCTACACGCTGAGTTGATATCATCAAATCAAAATCTTTAAAGGTTGAGTTGAGCTTAATTAATTTGCATGACCAAATTAGGTTGCCCTGAGTTTAGTGCTGTTGATCATTTACAACTTCTCTGACCAACTTCTGACCAACCGAGAGAAGAAGCAAGCGAAATCTAGGGAGGCTGCTGTAAGACTCGCGAAAGAGACTGTACAGGCCCGTGAAAGGTGGAGATCAGCTAAAGATGTCGCAAAGAAGCATGCCGCTGGCCTGCAAACATCTCTCACCCGCACATTCTCGCGCAAGAAGAGTCTCGGGACACATGAATCATCTAAAGGGCATCCACCTGAACAGCATGGTGCGGAAGAATCCGGAGGGAAGAACACCGGCGGAAGCCCCACTGCGGCTGCCGAAGTAGGGGGAGATAAAAAGAAGAAAGGGGGTAAACATGCGCACACTCAGAGCCAAATCTTCCAGTATGCATATGGTCAAATCGAAAAGGAGAAGGCACTGGAGCAAGAAATGGAACAAAACAGTAATAACCTCTCCTTGTCAGGAGTGGTAGCCATGGCAACTGATGAAGATTTAAGGCAAAGACCTAGAATTGAGATTGCTTTCAAAGACATTACTCTCACCTTGAAGGGGAGTAAGAAAAAACTACTAAGGTCTGTGAGTGGGAAGCTTATGCCTGGTCGGGTAGCTGCCGTGATGGGCCCATCAGGCGCAGGAAAAACCACCCTCTTGAGTGCTATTGCCGGCAAGGCGACTGGATGCGCGACAACCGGCACGATACTCATAAACGGAAAGCAAGAGCCTATCCGTGCATACAAGAAGATCATCGGCTTTGTCCCGCAAGACGATATTGTCCATGGAAACTTGACTGTTCAAGAGAACCTATGGTTTAATGCGAGATGCAGGTAGGTATATATGCTATGCTATGCACTGCACATTCTTTTTTATTGCAATTTTTTTCACGATTAATTCTTATATTGCTCCTCGATCAGGCTCCCTGTTGAGATGTCACAGGCTGAAAAAGTTCTTGTGGTGGAAAGAGTTATCGAGTCCTTGGGACTGCAACCAGTTCGCGATTCCTTGGTTGGAACTGTTGAAAAGCGTGGCATCTCTGGTGGCCAGCGTAAGCGGGTAAATGTCGGTCTAGAGATGGTTATGGAACCCTCTGTGCTCATCTTAGATGAGCCAACATCTGGTTTGGACAGTGCTTCGTCTCTGCTTCTACTTCGCGCTCTACGGCGGGAAGCTATGGAAGGGGTCAACATCTCCATGGTGGTTCACCAACCCAGGTTACGACCTTATCTCCATGGTGGTTCACTTATATTAATTAATAGACTTCCTTTCCTCCTCATGTCAATTACGTACTTACATGCAGCTACACACTGTACAATATGTTTGATGACTTGATACTTCTCGCCAAAGGTGGTATGCCTGTTTACCACGGGCCTGTCAAGAAAGTGGAGGAATACTTTAAAGGGTTGGGGATTGTCGTGCCAGATCGCGTGAATCCGCCCGACTACTACATAGACATCTTGGAGGGGATTGTGAAGCTAGACACGAATGCGGTCAACGTCAAAGATCTCCCTCTGCGGTGGATGCTGCACAATGGATACGAGGTTCCACGAGATATGCTGCAGAGTTCTTCCGGCTCGGAATCATCCTTGAGTGGGGAAGCAGGTGGTCACGCCCCCCAAGCTGAGGCCAAGAAATCCCTTCTTGGTGAATTGTGGGGCAATCTCAGGGACATACTTGGCCAGAAAAAGGATGAGTACGATTACAACAAATCTTCTGAAGATTTGTCTAACCGCCGCACACCTGGCAAACTTAGGCAGTACAAATACTACCTGGGAAGGTACGTAAATTACTGAATTTTGTTTCCTTCCTTGCTTCCTTCCTTCCTTCCTTCCTTCCTTCAGTTGTTGTTGTTGTTGTTGTTGTTGTTGTTGTTGTTGTTGTTGTTGTTGTTGTTGTTGTTGTTGTTGTTGTTGTTGTTGTTGTTGTTGTTGTTGTTGTTGTTGTTGTTGTTGTTGTTGTTGTTGTTGTTGCTGTTGCTGTTGCTGTTGCTGTTGCTGTTGCTGTTGCTGCTGCTGCTGTTGCTGTTGCTGTTGCTGTTGCTGTTGTTGTTGTTGTTGTTGTTGTTGTTGTTGTTGTTGTTGTCGTATTCCATTCTTATGAGCTCGCTAGCTTCATGCATCTCTTTCTGTATGTAAAGATTTCTTCTTCTTCTTCAGATGTGGCAAGCAAAGGCTTCGTGAATCTAGCATACAAGGAGTCGACTTTCTGATTCTGGGTCTTGCTGGTATCTGTCTTGGGACACTAGCTAAAGTGAGCGACGAGTCTTTCGGAGCACTTGGCTACACATACACTGTCATCGCTGTCTGTAAGTTCTTTTTTTCCATTCATTCTTCTCGACAACATGATGCATGCCCTCTATATGTGTGGAATCAGTTCTTGCGCAACTAGAATACAACATTGAATTCAGACTGGAGCTTACATGAACATGTTTCTGAATTTGAAAACTGAAATACGTACTAGAGTTCTTTCTCTCAACTGAATCAAACAAAATAAACCTAATTAATGTTGGCTGCAGCTCTGCTGTGCATGATTGGAGCCCTCCGGTCCTTCTCCTTGGAGAAGATACACTACTGGCGAGAGAGAGCGGCGGGCATGAGCTCTCTCGCATACTTCATGTCCAAGGACACGATCGATCACTTCAACACGATCGTGAAGCCGATCGTCTACCTCTCCATGTTCTACTTCTTCAACAATCCGAGGTCGTCCATCTGGGAGAACTACGTCGTTCTCGTCGCGGTCGTCTACTGCGTCACGGGGATCGGCTACACCTTCGCCATCTTCTTCCAGCCCGGTTCAGCGCAGCTGGTATATATGGTTTCCGTACTAACTAGTGCTAGTAACTAGCTCCATTCATAGGTTCATTTAATCAAAAAATCAGGGAGAATAAACTGAAGGCTTGTGCGGTTTTGATGATTATGCAGTGGTCAGCATTGCTTCCGGTTGTCCTGACCCTGTTCTCGAATGAGCAGAAGGACAGTGTCTTTGCTAATCTATGCTACACAAAGTGGGCGCTCGAAGCGTTCGTGATTGCGAATGCGCAGAGGTAACTTATCATCTCTTCATTTTTTTTAGCCCGCTGCTGCTGCTGTGGCTATCTGTTGCAACTTGATCATCACTCGGTCGATCGTAAATATGAAATATTTTGAGTTGCAGAAGGACAGATGGCTAGCTAGAACATTATTACATATGGAGAATGGATTTTTAGCACCCGGGTGCCTAGACACCCCCTTATCATGACCGTTGGTCCAGAATCCAGTTCATTGGGATATGTGTGATATACTGTAGCTAGCAGACTATTAGTAGCAGGCATACTGTTTGCTAAACCCGGGCGGTCGGTTGCGATTCAAATGGAGCTGTGCCTAGTCTGTCACTTTGCCTCTAGGATTGATTCCCGGACATGACATATCGGCCCATTGTAAATAAAAAACAGGAAAGAGCTAGCAGACTCGGTACATTTTAACAGCCGAAAGCATAAGAATAACTCTTGGCCGGGACGGTGGAGCTAAACCTGAGTCAGAAGCACAGCCCATGGGATCTTGGAAGGAGAATGACAGGTGGGGACAGTCCATGTGTGCCAACAACGTCATAGAGTAATCAAGTTGAACAACACGTGGCCGACTGGGAATCTCTTGTGACATGGGCGCATGCAGCGGCAGTCTGCTGTCTTTTCATCCATCACGTGGACCTGCAAGACCTTTCTCTGCATGTTGGCTCCCCATCCCGTCGCTCTTTGTCCCCTTAAAATAGCTGTCCTAATTACTCTAATGTTGCAACACCTCTGCACCTGCACAGTGACCAGCACGAATCCTCATATAACTGGATGGGCGGGATTACAGGGTGCCGGGGCACCCGGGTGCCATCCCACCTTTCCGTTACATATGCTATATAAATATTTCGATTAAAAACTTAGGATGCGACGGAATGCAATTCAATGCAGGTACTCTGGCGTTTGGCTCATCACGCGGTGTGGTTCGCTAATGAAGACGGGGTACGACATCGACCACAAGATCACGTGTATACTTGTCCTCGCTGCGAACGGGATAGTGTTCCGGTGTATAGCCTTCTTCTGCATGGTCATCTTCCAAAAGCATTGATGATTTCTTTCGTTTTTTCTTCATCATCATATGTATCCCATGTATGTATGTATGTATGTATGTATGTATGTATGTATGTATGTATGTTTGTAACTGACAGACTGATCGAGTAGTAGTAGTAGTAGTAGAAGAAGAATTAATGCATATATACAGTGAGTTAATGTACGCCGAATTAATTAGATGGATAGAATTCCTTTACATGTACTCCACATTAGCCAGATAACAAGTTGGGTTAACAAGAGAGAGATATGTCTTTGAGCAAATCTATATGTCAGATTATTTCCCCGCAAAAAAAAAGAGATTATTTACCAGGGTGTTATTACAGTCACACAGTAGGAACTACGCCCGTAGAATAGAATCAATAAAAAAGAATCATCCAACATGAGACGATGATGATGATGATGATGATGATGATGATAATATGGTTATAGAAGAATGTAATGATTAGGTGAATGCTTTTTATGAGATTGTCAACATTACACTCGATGGTTTTGCAAGCAAGCAGCAGTATCGATGAGTAGTTTTTATGAGTATCAGTATCATCTTCCAAAATCACTCGTTTCTCCATCTCTATGCCAGTACCGAAAAGTGTCAAGTGGGTGATGGAGGGAGGAAGAAAGGAAGCAGCAGAGGTACACACGCGCGCGCGCGCGCGCGTGTATGTGTTTGACTGATGTGAACACAATAAAATATTTCGACATACCCCAACACACATCACGTACGTGGAAGAAAGGGCACAAAAGATAAAAGCCCACAAGTACGGCGATGACTGTTTTGCCCTAGCTTTTTAATTCGTTTTTCTCCATGAACTTTGATTGATCTAGGCTATGTAGCGGTATTTTTCAAAGAAAACTCGGTCACCAGATCGAGATAATGACACAAGCACATCAAGGTCACCCACTAGACGGAGGCTAAGTGTATCAAATGCCACTGCAGCTAGTCTCCCGAACCCTACTATTCATACTGTCATCTTTTGAAAGAGAGTAACTTGCTGGATGGAGTGCGGCTAGGAGAATAAAGTTCATCTTTACTGCATCTTTCATTCCAACTCTACTTTCCTGTGTGCGATCCTTCTTTCTGGTTTTAATCCAAGAAGCTCAATGGGCTAGTTTCAAGTTCGATCAGATACGAAATATGGTATAGCCACCAGCCTAGATAGAACGGGTGGGGGAAGAAATTAATTTAGATGAGTTGCCTTATGATCCGGCTGATAGGAAGAGAATTTCAGAATACACAAGAAATCCAAAAAAGCAAAATGAGATTAGGCGCAGATATTTAACGAGGGAACCTTACAGGCCACCATCAAGAACAAACTCTTCGAAGACCCGGGGACACACGTTGGGGCTCACACTACATGACTCTTTCAAGTCTAGTGAAATTGTTCCCATCAATTATGTCTGTTCTGAATTATGTTGGGAAAGAAGGCAAAAGTAATATGAAATGTCAGACACGTGGTCTTGTAGCATATTTTGAGACCATTGATTTTGTTTTTTATTTGCACATGATGTGGCATATATTGGGAAATGCAAATACTTTGTCGCAGTCTTTGCAAAGGAAGGATCAAGACATCCTGAATGCCATCTCATGTGTGAAGTCAACAAGGAATGAATGAGCTGCAAGAACTAAGGGATAATGGATGGGACTCACTTCTTGAGAAGGCACATTCATTGAGAACGTAAACATGCAGGAGCAATATGTTAATCGACACAAAACCAATAAGATAAACCTTCAACATTACCAAATTGAGTGTCTTAATTCTGTCATTGATTGGCAACTTCAAGAAGTTGATGCCCGCTTCAATGAGGTAAATTCTGCTTGCCTGGACACATGCTTCTTTCAACCCAAAAGACTTTTTGCTGCTTTTAACTTGGACAACTTAGTGAAGCTAGCTGAGTTTTATCTAGATGACTTTGATTCAAGAAAATTGGACGATCTTGGTCCTGAACTTCGCACTTACATTGACAATGTGCGAGCAGATGAAAGGCTTGCCAATTTGGATTGAATTGCTGATCTTGCTAAACTAATGGTGGAAACAAATAAGCATATTACGTTTCCTTTGGTTTATCATCTTTTAAAGCTAGTACTGATGTTGCCAGTTGCCACAGCATCAATGGAGAGATGCTTTTCAGCTATGAATGTTGAAAAAAAGTTACGTTACAAAATGGGTGATCAATTCATGAGTGATTGTCTAATCTGCTATGTGGAGAAAGACATATTTTCTACCATTACCAATGATGCAGTGTTTAATCTTTTTAAGGCGATGAAAGATCGAAAGGGAACACTCTAAAATGTGAGTGCCTTTACAATATAATTTTCTTGTTAGTACTTATTATAAACTTGTCAAACAAAACTTGTCGGTTTTTCTGTCTTCAAGGAAGATGAGAAGCTACACATGGAGCTACAAAGTTATCTTATACTACTCTATTTGTAATATGTAAACAAGTGATTTTATAATTTTATTTGAACGGGTATGTCTTGCACTCTTTAGTTTTTAATGCAACACAATGTGTGATATATGATACAATACTTCTATTCATTATGTGTTGTGATACGTCTCCAACGTATCTATAATTTTTGATTGCTCCATGCTACTTTATCTACTGTTTTGGACTATATTGGGCTTTATTTTCCACTTTTATATTATTTTTGGGACTAACCTATTAACCGGAGGCCCAGCCCAGAATTGCTGTTTTTGCCTATTTCAGTGTTTCGAAGAAACGGAATATCAAACGGAGTCCAAACGGAATGAAACCTTCGGGAACGTGATTTTCTCACCGAACGTGATCCAGGAGACTTGGACCCTACTCCAAGAAGTAACAGAGGCGGTCACGAGGGTGGGGGGCGCCCCCCTGCCTCGTGGGCCCCTGTTGCTCCACCGACGTACTCCTTCCTCCTATATATACCTACGTATCCCCAAACGATCAGAACAGGAGCCAAAAACCTAATTCCACCGCCGCAACCTTCTGTATCCATGAGATCCCATCTTGGGGCCTGTTCCGGAGCTCCGTCGGAGGGGGCATCCACCATGGAGGGCTTCTACATCAACACCATAGCCCCTCCGATAAAGTGTGAGTAGTTTACTTCAGACCTTCGGGTCCATAGCTAGTAGCTAGATGGCTTCTTCTCTCTTTTTGGATCTCAATACAATGTTCTCCCCCTCTCTCGTGGAGATCTATTCGATGTAATCTTCTTTTTGTGGTGTGTTTGTTGAGACCGGTGAATTGCGGGTTTATGATCCAACTTATCTATGAACAATATTTGAATCTTCTCTGAATTCTTTTATGTATGATTGAGTTATCTTTGCAAGTCTCTTCGAATTATCCTTTTGGTTTGGCCAACTAGATTGGTAGTTCTTGTAATGGGAGAAGTGCTTAGCTTTGGGTTCAATCTTGCAGTGTCCTTTCCCAGTGACAGAAGGGGCAGCAAGGCACGTATTGTATTGTTGCCATCGAGGATAACAATATGGGGTTTGTATCATATTGCATGAATTTATCCCTCTACATCATGTCATCTTGCTTAAGGCGTTACTCTGTTTTTAACTTAATACTCTAGATGCATGTTGGATAGCGGTCGATGAGTGGAGTAATAGTAGTAGATGCAGAATTGTTTCGATCTACTTGTCTTGGACGTGATGCCTATATACATGATCATACCTAGATATACACATAATTATGCTCAATTCTATCAATTGCTCGACAGTAATTTGTTCACCCACTGTAATACTTATGCTATCTTGAGAGAAGCCACTAGTGAAACCTATGGCCCCCGGGTCTATTCTCATCATATCAATCTCCATTACTTTATTACTTGCTTTGTTTTTACTTTGCCTTTTACTTTTCACTTTGCATCTATATACCAAAAATACTAAAAATATTATTTATCATCTCAATCAGATCTCACTCTCGTAAGTGACCGTGAAGGGATTGACAACCCCTAATCACGTTGGTTGCGAGGAGCTATCGTTTTGTGTAGGTACGAGGGACTTGTGTGTGGTATCCTACTAGATTGATACCTTGGTTCTCAAAAACTAAGGGAAATACTTACGCTACTTTGTTGCATCATCCTCTCCTCTTCGGGGAAATCCAACGCAGTGCTCAAGAGGTAGCATGTCATTTCTGAGTGCTATAATTTTGTTGTAAGATAATTTAAAATTACACTTTACACTTCACATACTAGTAGTAAGTTCACACAACCACTAATGGAGTGAACCCAATGGCCAAAATTTCTGGCTCGGCCCCTTCCATCTTCGCCGCCCCACCACAACCGGCTTGGCCAGTTCATCAACGATGAACTGCCGCCCACGATCGACAAGGCATGCGGCTGCATCCTCCACTACCTCAGTGGTGGCGATGGAAGTTCTCCCTTGGGCTCATGGGTTGTCGTGTCCACCGAGGACCGAGCGATGAGGAGGCGGCGTGGTATGAGTGGCGCAACATTGCCTGTCGCTCCGCCAAATCGGACGTCGCCTAGGCCATTGACCGCTCCGTCACCGCTTAGGAGATGGCCTTGTTGACGGCGAGCTCGCGAATATCGGTGAGGCGTGGTCGCTTAGGGACTCCTCTGTCAATGTCGGCGGGGGCAAGGTCGCCGCTAGGGCTCTACGGGTGACGTCGGCATTAGCTGCATCGGCACTCTACACCGCGCAGGATGAAGTGGAGCGGCCAGACAAGGTTGCCACAGTGGCCCCGCGGCCTCCAAGGTGGCTGTAGGAACGGCGACAATGATAACTACGTCAAGGACGGTGTCGGCTGGCCATAATTATCATCATGAACATGTGGGAAAGTTGAGCAAGGAAGGAGTTTACCTGGAGTTGTACAATCTCATGGTCTAAGGAAATGATACTTGACATTAGAAAAGCTTTAGCATACGAACTACACGATCTTTGTGCTAGGCTTAGGATTGGGCTTTGTCCATCACATCATTCTCCTAATGATGTGATTCCGTTATCAACGACATCCAATGTCCATGGTCATGAAACTGTAACCATCTATTGATCAACGAGCTAGTCAACTAGAGGCTTACTAGGGACATGGTGTTGTCTATGTATCCACACATGTATCTGAGTTTCCTATCAATACAATTATAGCATGGATAATAAACGATTATCATGAACAAGGAAATATAGTAATAATAACTAATTTATTATTGCCTCTAGGGCATATTTCCAACACAAGCACCACAACACTACATCCCCAACAACACGCCGGTGTTGTCACTGAAGCCCTCAATGGACCCCCAATTTCATTAAGAGACCAGAACCCTTTTTGTTCAGATAAGTGACCGAAATTATCTTGGTGACCAGACGAGGAAGATGCCCCTTTTATTCAGACGCCCCATAGAGGAATTCATTTCGTCTTTCAAAGTTGAATCCAAGTATTGCTTCTGGGGACTAAATAGAACATGATGTTACAGTATGATATTTCACAAGGAAACATTTACAAAGTGCTACATGTATTCCATTTGTACCAAAGAATTAATAGGAAACCAGAGACATGTTTACTGGACAAGCACATAGTCCTATATGCCAATAGGACGTAAATAGTGAGGGCATCCAACATTGCTTTCTATCTCACATACATACTTACAGAGGTTCTTAAGAGAGTAAATAGTAGCATCAAGTCGATGTAATGCAGGCATATGACTATGGACATCTTTCGGTGGCCTTTTTGCCCAACCATCCACCATACTTACAAAGAAAAATTTGCCCTGCAAAGAATAATTTTCAAATTCAATCTATTAAAAAACTTAGAAAATAGAATGCAAACAATAATAGTGATAGAATGTTAGGGTTTGAACTTTACTATTTGAAGGACTTCTGCTTCCATGAATCAAAGCAGCACATTTTTTTAAAGAGATTAAACTTACAACCAAGTAAAAAAATCGGGTCCACCGGCTGGAGTAGGAATCCAAACACACACACACACAGAGAGAGAGGGGGAGAGAGCTTACGATGTTGTTTATGCCATGGATGGCTAGCTCTTGTTCTCCCGTGCTTCTAATCACCCAGAGCAGAGGAAGCAGAGGCTGGCTACCTCAGACCAGACCACCCGGAGCGAAGGTTTGTCCCACTTAGATCTAGCTGGTCTGGGTTGGGGCGGTGGAGCCATGAGAGAGAGAGAGAGAGAGAGAGAGAGAGAGAGAGGTGGCATCACCAGCACTTGGGTATGAACAAAAAGCGCCTCCATTCGCACCTGCGTGATGCCCTGTTGGAACTAGTAGAGTGCCCGTGCATTGCCACGGGCCTTTTAATCTTTTATTCTGGTTGCACATATATATGTGTATTATTGTATATAATTCGGTGAATTTTAGGCCACTTCTAACAACACTATGCTGGAAACCTTGTCAAAGGATTCCTTTTGAATGTCGACATCATACATCTTCATCTCTCTCATACTCTGCAAAAATAAGCATATATGAAAATACATCTTCTATATTGTCATGTGCAACAAATATATAAAGAAGAACCACTATTTATATATGTCTCTTCTAATTGTGGAATTTTCAGTCCGCCAATCATAAAGCTTTGTCAATTGACACTTTCAAAGCATCATCCGAAGCCATAGTTCTTATCTCTAATCAACAAAAGCGATATATAAACACATATTAAAATAAAAAATATAAGATAAGCCCATATACAATATATGTAGTCTGAGTGAGTGGCATCTGCTTTTTAGTAGAGTAAGTCGCATCCGAATTTTAGTAAGGAACTCACTTGGTAATTATTCTCCAGAAATGACTGGCTAGGGTATGTGTTATTTTTCACTATATAAAAAGGTATGTGATATTTTTCTCACAACAAACAGTCGCTTTTCCCACACAAAAAGCAAACAGCAGCTCCTTTTCTTCTCACCTTACAATAAACAAAACAGTTCAATCTCTGACTCTCATTGCATGGCAGAACGTTCACACTCACATCTCATTCTCCCTGCCTGCTCTCCTTGTCACGGCTTCGTCGCCACAATCTCTCCTCGCCATGGCCTCTTGCTGCTGCTTCCCCTCAACGCCACGTCATTCAACCCGCACCTTCCTCTCACCGCCATCTCTCCTTCCCTCCACGGTGTGACCCGCCCCCTCCTCTCCCCTCCACGACATCCTAGGCCAATTCCCGGTGCTAAGGAATGCACATCGTCGTAGCTCGGAGCGACCACCACAATGTGTATTTGCTGCCATGATATATGAAATGGTATATATCATGCGCTCATTTTGCTTCTTTTTTTGAAATAGCTATTGTCGAGGTATGTCCCCGTGCGTTGCTACAAGGCCAAACTTTATTGAGGGAATAAGAGGAGCATAATGAGCGCATTATGTGGAAAAGAAGATTATGTGGAAATAATCAGAGATAAAACATGTTTTTCTTACTCGACAAAGGCGATGCATGTGGAGTGCACACAATCACTAAACAACCTTGGTCGAGCAACCTTAATGAAAAGTAAAAGCACCACAGTTCATTCATATGAAAACATGTTCAAAAGATAAAAGCATTTGAACACATCTGGCCATAAATTCCTTGGAAGAGTAAGTAAATATGATTGAAACATGAAGGTAGCATATGTGCATCGGTGATTAAATAATGAGGCATGCAATCAAGGGAAAATAATAAAATCTTGGGTTTTTGCTCGAAAATAACACCTTGACTAAAACTTTCTTCCATCATCATCATGCTAAATTTTGCAGTTAATGGGGTATATCATAGATCAACATCATATTTGTTTTAATGTATTTCAAGGTGGGGTTCCATTTCATGTTTCTTTGTGCTTCGAGTGTAGAGGAGTTTATATTTCACATATATCTAAAAGTAATCTTTGTATTCCATAAAATAAGTTTCAAATAGATTTTAGTGTATTAGCAGTGTTCTTCAAAGAGTGCGTTAATAGTGCTAACTTTCCAATGTCAATTGATCAAGAAATTGAAGTTAAAAAATTAGTTTGTACTTGTAGTTGCATGCAACTGTGCGGACGGATAACCATTGGGAGATAAATATCAGGAATCATTAACTAAAACTGGTGATAGTTAATCCGTATGGTGTGAAATATCTTGACAAGATCATAAAACAACCAAATTGGACAGTTATCAGGTAGCCACGACCCACCCCTGAGAACAAACCCAGAAAAACATGTAAAAGATATAGCTAATATAGCGACCATATCCACGTCCATAATACAACCATAATGCATATCCACGTCCATGTCTTCCTGATATGCTTCTACGACACACTTCTCTAGGACTGGACTTAAGAGGGCTACTACACCAACAAACATAAACATCCGATAATTGCCTATTCTTCTGATTTATTTGTAGGTTTTTATACTATACCAAGGTTGGGGGCTACGAAGAAGTGAATCTTGAGGAGGCATCATCGATCTGTATTGAGGACTCTAGATCTCTGATCGATCATCTTAGTGCAAGGAGCCACACCATCTGTAAACCATTGTAGGATACTACAAAATGGATAAAATTTCATTTAACATAAGTGCATAACAATAGTAAGTCATTCAAGGGAAATCTTAACAAGTAAACAAATTAATGTTACCATTATTCAGAAAGGAAAGATGCCTACTCATTTTGAAAAGAGTATGCCTACCCATTTTTAAAAGAGCATGCCTACTCATTGTCGTAGCCTTGGTGTCATCAGAAAGAGCCTATCTATGTAATAAAACGCTCACTGGAAAACCTCAATTGCAAGAGCAATCAGGTAGCAAGGCTCAAACAAAAGATGTAAAGCAACAAGTGATATATCTGATTGTCTTCCTCTCCATGTTGTGTCTCCTCTTCTTCTCACTTCCTCTAGGCAGCAACCATCGTGATACCTATTTGCAGTGGCGGAGTTACCTAAAAAATGTTGGCGGGCTGGATAGTGCAAATAGCACCACCAAACTAAAAATCAATGCAATATTGTGGGATAAACTTCATGTAAAACTCCTTTTCGCTCTAGCCCAGGGCGGGCCATGGCCCTTTGAGCCTTGCCATAGCTCCACTGGTGCCTATTTGCTTGTCTTCCCTACCATGTTTTAGGAGTGTATGAAGGCTGGTGCAAATAATCCCAATTTACACAATGGGGAATGCCGGTAAAAGATAGATCGATTGGACTCACATAAGCTGGCACATAGTTTACTATGACTAATCACTCTGTTAACTGATGAGAGTGTAAACACATGCTGTTGGCTAGTAGCCAATACTGTAGAAATAGAAATATAATTTGGCATTGTAAAGGTGATCCCGCCACTACCTCATGTAGCAAATAAATCATAGGTATATAACGGATTGGAAAATAGAAATCTCACCGAGCAAGACCGGATATGTAGGACCCAGATCTGGTTTTGATGTCAATTATTTTGTGGCCGCTCCCAACCTTGAAGCAATGGTCTATCGTGGAATTCTTCCAGCTGCATATGAACTAAGATTTAGAAATTTGGCATGTAATTACTTCTGCAAGTTGTTGAACACTCAAATTTGCTAACATAGTAATTCCGCCAAAACAGAATAACTAATGACAAATAGGCAAGAATCGACAACAGCCCCGCAACATACCTCGTCTTCTTTCAAGTGACCCTAGTTGTTCTTTAATTAGTAGAAACACATAACGGCGGCTCAGACATATTCCCTCTGTCCAAACATATGAACATAATTACAGGGTAAGCAAGACTTATACGATCATGGCATAATCCACCATTTTATATGGGGTGTGGTAGTTCAAACGGCATGCCCCGATAATTTTCAAGTGTCAGATTTTATTTAGGGCCTGAAACAACCAGTGTTACGGCTCTAGGGTGCACATGATACAAGCATTAAAAAACATGGCATTACACCCTCTAGCCTATAATGCAATCGACCTATCAAGCAAATATATCTGGCAAAGGTCAGTGTAATCCAAACCTAGCTTATGCAAACTGCAACCAAGATAAACCTTGATGAGCTTACCCAATGGTGGTCGATACATGACTGTAAAATCAAGAACCACTGAATCTGATTCAAACACAAAAGAACGAAGGAGAGCTTATGATATCTTGCTAGCCACTGCAGCACCACCCCTCCACTGCGACCTCCTCGTCGATTCTGCAGCCGGCAGCCATACTAATGTGAGGAGATGTGGGGGTGCGGGCCGGCGAACAGAGGTTGGGAACCCATGCGGGGAGGCCGCGACGGCATCAGCAACATAAAAGCGTTGTAGATGTATGCGGCTCGGTTTAGTCGCAGGGTCGTATGTGGAGGAACTAAGGATGTTGCAGCCTGACATACAATTAGTGAGGAAAACCATTTTAAATGAAACAAACTTAGGGAGGCTGTCCTTCTAAAAGAATAGTACAATTAGTTAGTGCAGCTATGAGATTCTCACACTGGATCCACAATGTCCGTTCCATGCCAACAAGCATCTGCCAACGTTACATATAAGTTTCTCTTATTTATTTTGTGTGTGGAATTTACTTGATAGTATAACTTTGCAGTCGGTATTTTCTATATAAAATATACTCTGGCATTTGAAAAGGTAGTCAAAATATTAAGATTGTGAAATGAGCCTTCCAAGGCTCAAAACGGAACCGGTAAAATCTGGCATAAGCTAGTGTTCAAATCACTGACTATCCGGCGCTCCAGGCAGTAAAGAAACACCAAACTCATATTCTTCCTGTAAGAGAACTCACAGGGATATGTAAACAAGATGCAAACATAGCAAACATGTATGTCCAGATAATCAATTTCTGCAAATTAATCATTGGAAAACAACACTGGAGCAACACCATTCAAAGACAGTCAGACACCAACCTGCGAGTACTGATGTACTATGCTACCTCCAGATTGTTGGAAGGGATAGACTCCCAGGATCTGGAAAACCTTGCCGCTCCAACCAATCAAAGCATACAATGGTTAGCTTCAGAGCATAAATGATGTATGTAATAGTTGAGATATAGCAAAATAAAGAGAATCAAACTGGGAGGGCCCTAGGATGTTGTTCTGTAGGCAATAATGGATTCGTGAAATCTCTGGACAAGAAAAGAGATTCACCACGCGTGACTATCATGTTAACTGAAACTACACAGTAACTGTCAAGCTTTATAAAAGATGCAAACCTTAGTATTCGTTCAAGACTTGGCCTCACCTCCATTTAGATTCAAGCCTTAGAATTCAAGGCAAAGACGTCTCAACAAGTTCACGACTTGGCCTCACCTCCATTTGTAATGGATTTCGTAAGCTCTGACAGTAAAAGACCAACAAATGCAAGAATTGGAACATGGAAGAAGCTTAAGTGGGCATGATGCCATCGAGTTGTATGCCAAGATCGTGGTTGTAGAGCTCCCTCTATCTCCCTTGCCAAGCTCTCCCTCCGACCAGCAGTGGAACACTGTTCCTGCTGCTTTTGAACACTCCTTCCACGCTGCCGCAGATCAGTTGGCGGCGTAGGCCAGCTTTCGCTTGTATCATCACGTTGAACACAATATGCGTATATGTTTACTTTCCTTGTATCATCACAACGAATGGTATAAATCTGATTGTGTCCCTGACTCCTTATCATAATTCTAAATCCTACACAATGTGAAAAAAGAAAAGACAGATTTGTTAATACAACATTAGGCAGATTTGTTAATACAACATAGTGATATTACATGCACTGACAGGATCGGTACGTGGTATCTTGTTTGCTCTCGGAGAGTGTGATGCCCTTCCTCCTAATCTTATTTGAGCGCTATATCAAAAGAGGCATCAACATTATGATATGAACTATGATAGTCCGACGCAGCAGCTCTTCCAACACAAAGGATCCAGATCTATCGATATGTGACGCTTCTTCAATAATTTCTAGAAGACCCAGGGCAGCTCAGACTTGCTTCGCTCGTGCACAAGTAAACATCAAGTGTAAAATGTCCTCCGGACCCATATGAACATTACACAGAAGTAATTTTACAGTCCTAAGCATGGAATTTTTTTGTTGGAACCAAAAGAGGCGTGTTGATTCAGTTCACCAGCTTATGAGCAAGTATGAGATTATTGGTCAACTGCACTTGCAGCTCACAGAAATTAAAGGGGCTCCTAATTTGCATTACTAATGGTTAGTCAACTACAAAACCTGAGCGCATGTACCCCTGTCTTTCAGTTCAGGTTATAGATTGCAAAATAAAATCAGACAAGAAAATTGAAGCTGCCCCAAATTCGCATTGCTGATTATGGAAACAATATATCTGGACTGCAAATTGGATAGCTGGTCATAGTATTAATGCTTTGAACTGAACAAATTTGACAGAGGACATGGGTGCAAAGTAATACATATGTTGTGATAGTCCTAAAACTATGACTTGGCAAAATGGATTGGGCATAATGCATATAAATAAATCAAAAAGTTATTAAGGTCGTCTTTAGGGTCAAAACTCATCTCTTCGTCATACGTCTGGACGTGTTCGGATATCAAAATGGTGTGCAGCACGCTCCCAAAATTCAACCGTCTAGATAGTCCATGCTCCCCTAAATCTAGACCATATGTGAAGGAGAAATATAATTTTCTAGAGACTATCTACATTGTCATCTCCAACGTGTGGGCTGAACATAAAAATCCCCCCTCCCCCTACCACGACACAACCTTCCTTTTTCCTGTCGGACCCTCCCCTTCCTGCTCGATTTTCCGCTGTAGCGGAATATTTCTCGCTAGAAGCCTCTCCTGTAGAACTGGATAATGTCCACATCACATTCACCCTGGCTCCCTCTCTCCTTTACACCGTACTCTCCGAAGAACCGGAAAGGAGTACCTAACCAATCGTCCGGCTCGATCCCCTCCCCCTGTGTTCATGTCGATACGCCACCGCAAACAGGGGGACAAGGCGCAGCCGCCCATGATCCCGAGAAAAAGCTTAAAATGCAGATCTGATGTCTCTTGATTCCTGAGCCATTGCCATGTTGTAAAATATAATTGAATGTTGTGCATTACCAACGATTGCAGCAAGCACAACTAATGTTGTAGCGGCCCACTTCTAATTTCGTTGTCAATATATGAGTATACCGTAAGCAAAAAAGGTGACATACGTTTTAAAACATAACAGAGATAACCATAATGGTCTAGCTGAGGGTTGGACAAGAGATCCTGGAGCAACCCTAGTGCATGTTCCATTTAAAAAAACATAACTATCTAATCTCTGCAATAAGAGAATTAGCGCAGAGAGTAACAGATGTATGGATTCTTTTGTCAAGATTCAGCTTAAAAACAAGTTAGAAGAAATATTATCAAAACACATACTGATCTTCATTGTAATTTCACATGTTATTCAATGGAGCCTATAAACAGAGGAAGAGGTCTGCAAAATAGCAGGAAACACAAAATGCACAACTATATCACATCTCACAAGCGAGCACGTGAAAATCCAATGGGCTGGAACTATCAAGCAACATGGCAGAAAAAACTTTGACAATCCATGTGCTAAACTAATCAGAAGACATGCTAGCATATTACCTGCAAAAGTGGTTGTGGCACGTTGTATGAACAATCTGATAGCAGATAACCTGGAGTGCAATTAACAAAATTTATAGTTATTCCAATTGCTTGATTGGCTCACCAACAAAAGCAACAATCTGCTCCCAGATCATACCAGCAAGTTATTTAATATATCATGATAAAAGATGTAATAAAGTTGTGAAATCCTCAACAATCAAGGCTCCTTTCATATGCTACAACAGGACTCACATATATTCAGTACCCACATTAGATAAAGAACTCGAGCACCTATTGGCCAAGAAGGAAGAAGGCTACATTCATATTAATTCAACAAATCCAAAAGTTGAATTTCACATGTTATTCTTCTAAAGATCAACTTGCTCCATATAACTTATGAAGTGTAGACAAAGCTTGTAGTAGTGATTAATTCCATACCTGAGACATCCGAAAAGCATATTTTTGGGTTCTATGCATTGGAAATAGAAAGTGTGAGGACATCTAGAAGAAGTTGTATGTTTTTGGAAGTAGTCCTGCATATTACAGAAGAGCCTCATGCTAATGCAACTGTAGTTTAGAAAACACCGTCCTGGAGGCATGACACAATAAAATGTAAAGCATAGAAACAAATTACAACATGGTAAAGAAACCAAGAGATTTTCCATGATTTTAAAAAAGTGTTAAGGGGCGACAGATGGCGTCGGCCTCGGCAGCAAGCAATCCAAAGGTGCAGCATGGTGGGGTAGGTGATGACGTGTGGCCTCGGCCAGCGTAGTGCAGCGACCGATCATAGTACCAGCAGACGGATCTCTTGCCTTACCTGTAAAAGAAATGGGCATCATATTGACATCTAAACAGCACAACATTAAAATATGTGAGCCTGTGGAAATGTAGCAAGCAAAACTATCGAGAACTTTGAAGTTTGCTGCAAGAAATTTGATAACATTAAATGGAAGTTCCTCTAGAAGGCTAGAACAGTGTTAAGTTTTGGATTGTTAATATCGAATGTAAAAGGTCCAAGAATATACACAACTGGGCACTGGCACACCAAGAAACATTGTCATTATATAAAAGACCGAAAAGATAAACATTGTAGGGAAAAGGGGATTTCTAATATCCTAATATTAGAAATATGAGGAACATTGATGAAATCCTCCAGATACTGGTTGACACCAAATTTTCAACGGATGCATGTTTGAAATGGAGACACACCTTCATTCCAATATGTTGGCCAAAAAAACGACATAGTGGGAAAAATTGATCAGGCTAAGGCAGAAGGATGCAGAGGCTGCTAAGTGATTCAGAAAAAAATTATCCTCATTGAGGATTGCATACGTAACTGGATTATCTCTATACTATTAAAGGCGATAAAAATTTTGTTTCTATGACAACAAATTCAAATCTAGCTTGACAGGATAGAGCACAAATGAGTGAAAACCAAGAATAAGAATTTAAGAACACAAATACTCCAAGAAAATGAACCAAAGCATGAGTAGATAGTTGATGCCCTGCTCGGCTTGGTCTATCTATTCACGCAAGAAATTATGAACATAGAAAAATTAAATTAGACCCAGAAAGTAAATTTGTTTTACTTAGCTTTCCAAAAAATGTTATACTTCCATAGATCTTAAGCACCCTGTTTTACCATGACCATCTCCTGTAAAATTCTGTGCTCCAAGTTCACCATGACATGACCCAATTAAAGCTCCTTCTTGTCCTTACTCTATTTCTTATCTGGCAAACCACCTCATCTCCCAACTGACTAATATTTGCAAACAATAGGCAGAACAAATTATCACCGCATGACACAGGAAGAAGAAAACACATAACTTAGTCCTAGTCGATGAAGATGCTAGATATTTGCACAAGTGCCCACGTACCTTGGTGTAGAGTGGACATTGTCATACTTGAAGTGCTGCCTGGATGGCATGCTTGCAGCGGCCCATGCAGCTCTGGCCACTACTTGCGCGCGCTCGCCGACGCTGCTCTGCCACTGCTGCAAGCACCAGCCACACGCTCCGCCGCGAGCAGCCAACCAAGATGTTGCATCTTTGCACGAGTGCTGCATTCAGGTGTGCAGTTCATCTAGTAAATTAAATACATATAAATTATCACTCAACAACATAAGGGCAAAATACATCAGTTCGTAACAAAAAACGGATTGGGCACCCACCTTCTGTTGGGCTGCTGCTGCTCCGCCGACATGGAGGCTCTGCGGCGAGTCCCCCGGCTGGATCTGGCCACATCGAACACCGGAGTGGAAGGCCTGGCCCTCTCTTCGTAAGATCGGGTAGGGGAGGGGAGCTCGTGGCCTTGGACGAAGGGAGGAGATCGGGAGGGGAGGGGAGTTCCTAGCCTTGGACGGAGGTAGGAGGGAGGCTGAGACCCACCTATGCCAGGCACGTGGAGGAGGGGGTGGGGGAGGAGGTGGTGGCGGCCGGCTTGGGAGGGAGGTCGTGGTGGCCAGCTCCTCACGAACCTCGGCGGCGGCGGCTCCTCTCGGATCTCGGCGGCGGCTGCTCCTCTCGGATCTTGGCTGCGGCGTAGGGCTCCTCGGCGGCGGCTGCTCCTCTCGGATCTTGGCTGCGGCGTAGGGCTCCTCGGCGGCGGCTGCTCCTCTCGGATCTTGGCTGCGGCGTAGGGCTCCTCGGCGGCGGCTGCTCCTCTCGGATCTTGGCTGCGGCGTAGGGCTCCTTGGCGGCGGCTGCTCCTCTCGGATATTGGCTGCGGCGTAGGGCTCCGGCGGCGGCTGCTCCTCTCGGATCTTGGCTGCGGCGTAGGGCTCCTCGGCGGCGGCTGCTCCTCTCGGATCTTGGCTGCGGCGTAGGGCTCCTCGGCGGCGGCTGCTCCTCTCGGATCTTGGCTGCGGCGTAGGGCTCCTCGGCGGCTGCTCCTCTCGGATCTTGGCTGCGGCGTAGGGCTCCTGGCGGCGGCTGCTCCTCTCGGATCTTGGCTGCGCGTAGGGCTCCTCGGCGGCTGCTCCTCTCGGATCTTAGCTGCGGCGTAGGGCTCCTCGGCGGCTGGTGAAAGGTGTAGCCGGATCTGGGACGTCTCGACCAGGATCGGCGCGGATCTGGACCAGCGCCGGATCGTGGAGGCCGGCGCTTGTGATAAAGCGACGACGCGCGGATCAGTGCGAGGCGACGGTGAATGGATGGAGCGGGGCGGCGAAGGGACGAAGGCGGCGGCGGTGAAGGGACGAAGGAGGCGGCGGCGAAGGGGAACGATGTCGGCGATGTTTCTCGCCGAGGGCGAGTGGGGCGATTTTTTTCGCTGGTTAATTTTCGCCGCTTGCTTTAGCTGGTTTTTCTCGTTCGGGTTAGTTGGATGCGACGGAAGATTGGGCGCGTGGGGGCGGGTGGGGTACTCGGCTGGACCGTTTTTTTTGTTTCATTGCGGCTGAGCGGGAGGTGGGAGGAAGTACCAAAGAAGTACCAAAAAAGACCCGGTGAGGTGAGACAAAAATAAAACCCGGAACGTGACCTACCAACTGAGACATTAGGAGTAGAGATTAATCACGTGATGCACCGGTACTTAGCCGGGTAGGACTAGTTTTAGTGGCCGAGTCGGTTTGTTGCTGGTACTTGCCTTGCCAAGTAGATATATATATAGGGAAAATGCATCCTACTACCGGGTGTAGCTATACCCATTTCTCATATACTACTATGTGGTAATACTATTTTATCATTTTTAGTATGTTCATATATATATATCTAAGATACTCCAAAGCGAGTTATATGAAAAAAATTGCATGTGAGCCCATGTTTTTATCATATTTGTGAAAATACGTACATATTTGTACGTAAAAAGAAGTATGCTAAAAATATACTACATACTACCTAAAAAATAGTATATATACCACCTAAATATTCTTACATACTACATACTACGCATACATACACTGCGGTACGGTAGATACTACTTAAAACGTACAAAATAAAAATGGGTGTAACTACACCCGGTAGTAGCAAAATTTTGTCATATATATACAAAGTAAACAGGCTCGAACCATCAATCGATCAGAGTGTTTGGCGTGCGTTGCTAGTTGACTACGTGCGTTGGTGTCCGGTGTCCCGGCTGCATGTACTAGTTCACACGGGATACTAGTACACACATCCAGGAAAGATCGATTAGGAAGCAGGGCTAGCTTTGTACCACGGTGCAGCTCGGCGTAAAGCACTTCGTCGAGTTCGTTAGCGAGCTTCGGTCATCATCATCGTTCGTCGTCGGACGTATTGCCGTCGCCGGAAGTACTCGGCGTCAACATGCCCGCCTCGACGTGGGAAAACAGCAGCCATGTGGGGATAGCGATGGAGAGGTGGGAGAAAGAGGGGCACAGAGTGGTGGCGACGCGTAGCGCCGCCGTGGCCGGAGAGGGCACCTAGGGCGGCGGTGTGCGTGGTGGATCTGGAGCAATGGGGCCAAAGGGATAAGGTTTGCAGCGTGGGGTTGGGGGTGAAGGAAAAGAAAAAAGAGGGAGCTTTCGCGCGCTGAGCCAAATGTTGGCGCTAGAAAATTCTGTACACGCGCGCACATTTTTGGGCCGGCCCATTTAGCTACCCTCAGTTGGTCCGGAATTGTTTGCCGACTGACCATCAGTTGCGTGTAAGATTATTGCTGACGGACTATTCGTTGATACATACTTTAGCATTCCTGACCGATAATCTGTCGTTATGTATCAGTTTTTCCTACCCACAGTCTGTTAAAAGTTTTTTTTTGATCAACAGTCGGTTGGCAATACTGACTTTTGCCAACACACATCAATAGGGAATTCTGGTGCGTGGTGTAGTGCAACATGTGGGCTGGTACGACACGACCCAACTAATAATCGTGCCATGGCGGGCCGTGCCGTGCCGTGCCATGCCCGATTAAGGTGGATCGGGCCGTGTCGTGCCGAGCTGGCTCGTTTGGCCAACATATCATTTCTTTTGTGCCCATTTTACTTTGTAGATGTTGTGGCAATTTTTTTTGAAACCATGGAAATTTTACCAATTTGACATTGGTATTTTTTTCTTAATACACCATGTAAGTTTTGATAATTACTTTATGGAAATTTTATTGTGGGAAGGATGGCAAATTCAGTCATTTTTCTTTAATATCAGCACGGAAATTTTGTAATTACATCGTAGTCGCATGGCAAGTTTTAATATTTTCTGTCACGTCCATTTTTATTCTAGGAAAGGATGGCAGTTCAATTATTTCTGTACTCTAGAGCATGGCAATTTTGTAATTGCATCGTAGTCACATGGAAAATGCAAAATATACAAAATTGCCAAAATTCTCTCTCTTAGTAGTGATCTCATATATATATATATATATATATATATATATATATATATATATATATATATATATATATATATATATATATATATATATATCTTGTTGGTAATTTTCACATTTTGTGATCTCTAGCACATAGCAAATTTGTTGCATCTTACTTGTACTATTTTCCCTTTTGTTTCACGTGGCAAATTTATTGTTGCCGATTAGCCGATCGAGAGAACACGCGTGAGAGAGAGAGAGAGAGAGAGAGAGAGAGAGAGAGAGAGAGATAGGAGTATATTCTCGTTACAATCAAAAGAGTAGCTAACTAACCTAAAAAAAGAGTAGCTAACTAACCCTTCACACAAATGTGCCACGAAACAAAGGGAAGATGAGATCATGAAGAGGGCACGTCGCCGACCAAGAGGTTATTCTAACATATCCCCCACTAAGCTTGACACGCACGGCGTCCTGAACTAAGGGGTATCAATCTAGTTGGCTCACAGTCTATGGGACGAGTTTACGGCCCACCGATATCACAAGGGAAGACTGCGGAAGCCTCGAACCCGGCATGATCAAGATGGACTCTACCGAAGACTTTGCGTGTACTTCAAGGACTACCTCAGCTATCGGCGTGTTTATTCCTAGTTGGCAACCGACTATGTGTAATTATGGATCTCCTGGCACCTACAACCAGAGGGTCACAAGTATAATCACCTACCTTAAGGTTTAGAACACAACATATGATTTCGAGGTAAATCAACATGTGCCCGATACTCCATCATCAATATAATCAAGCAGGACTGGGGCTGCTGCACCGGTTGCAAGTCTTCCTTAATTTGTGATGATGCATCACTTTTTGCCACCTACAACATCACATAATGAAATCATCTACTAGTAGTAACATTAAAATGAGGTGCTTACAACAATTTTGCTTGAGTAGACCCGGCCCATCTATAGTTTACAGGTTATTTTCTACTCCCTCCGTCCCATAATGTAAGACGTTTTTTTTATTCTAGTGTAGTTTCAAAAAAACGTCTTACATCATGGGACAGAGGGAGTAGTTTACACGCTACGCACACCCGGCTCATCACACCAACCATACAAAAGAAAGTGAATTTGCTTGAGGACACTGAACTTTACAACTATCATTGTTGATAGAAACCTAATTTATCCCTTGGGACACAGAACAGTTTTGTGGTTGCTAAAAAACTATATAACCCTGTCAAGGTAGGTATTAAAAAGCAGTCGACTTCAAAACTTACAGTATTAGTTATGAAGGAAGATCTGAAGTTTGAATCATCAGAAAAGACATCAACGATTCGCAATGCACTGATAAGCACAGAACCCATGGGGTAACTCTTATCATGGGAACTCGCAGCAGGTTTTTTGTTTCCTTCCAAATGCGATCTTCAGCAAATCAAGAACCTGCAGTAATCATGGTTTATATAGTCCAAATGCGATCTTCAGCAAAAATGGTGGGCTTTCCTTTGTGCTGCCTGCTCAGATTTGGTGATGTAGCTCCGTCACTGATAATATGTACGGTCCAGTGTCACTGAAATTCATGCTATTTGTTTCACATTTGTGAAAGTTTGTTTTGTTTTGGTCACACAAGGTATTGTTTGCCTTATTTGTGTTTTTCTGGAAAGGGTATCATAAATTTTCGTTGTATATTGACAAGTTCCACATGGACAAATCTCCATCTTTTATGGACGGTAGGTCCATACATGCACTTCCTTCGTTCCAAAATAAGTGTCTCAATTTTAGTACAACTTTGTACTAAAACTAAAACAAAATTAAAACATTTATTTTGGGATGAGGAAGTATACTGTATGCATGCTAGAAAGACGCTACTCTTTGTCTGACGTGTAAGTTTGGTAAGAATCTAACTGAGAGATCGGATGACACGAAGAGAAGAAAAAAAAAGTGTATGGAGTCAGCGGACACATCAATCTTCATATTTTTGTGAACTTTGCTAAGGGCATCTTCAAAGGCAACCCACAAAAAATCTTCCGCATCCATCCGCGGACAGGGGGGACCGGTCCATAGACACGGATGCGGGAGGACGTCATCCAATACTAGGCACATATATTTCAAACTGTATTTTTACAAAGTAGATGAAATTCATGCAAACCAGCCGATATTCATCAAAGTTTGAATAATAGCACAAATCATCCACACATAGCATGTAAATTAAGTCTAGTACAGCATGGTCTCAAATTTGACTAGATTCGGGTCCAGCAAGTTTTTCATGAACAGATCATGTCCTACCACACATACTTCCCCTTCAGCGTCATCCAACGGTGTGTGCATGTAAATGGCCGCCCCTCTGACCTGTGGTACACCACGACGGCGCGTGCATGCTACATATAATGTGTAGACGAACATTGAGTGAATCAATCAATCAACAAATTAAGGAAGAGGAAGTAAAACTTACCGTCTCCTCTATGTCCGCGTGCAATGGTCACCTTGCCTCGAGTTGACTAACCAAGTTGCAAAACTTGATGACGCTAACCTAGATAGCGTGCCAGCGATACGACAACGACCTCACATTGCGTCATTGAATGATGTACATGTCGTAGGGTACAATGTGCTTTCCTCCGTGAAACTTTTCATACACTTGCTCCCAGAAGGGCGGCCCTCTGGTCCTACCTATGAAATCTTCGTATACGGCCAAATACGCATCGCCCAATAAGTCATCCTCCATGGTCAAGTAGCTCACCATCCTACGTACTCTAAAAAACGACATAACATTTCAAAATAAGCTCAATGACATTTGAACGAACACCTGTAGGGCGTGGTGTCCGCCATGGAGGTCATCGACAGGGGCGGAGTGTACCTAGGTACAAATGACTCTGGGGTTGAAAGCTCTGTTGGTGCTGGTTGCGGACGTCCGGCAATGCCTCTGTAGCGGCCAGAGACGAACAGCAACAACGGCAGAGGTGAAGGGTGCGGAAACGAAGCAAGGGGAAGAAGGGGCGGAGTGGAAGGAATGGGACCGGGAGAGGGGACTGGGTGGGCCGGGGGTGTCGGAGTCCTACGTTTCGGGTGTCCAGACTCCCGCAAATCTCCCACACTTTTGTCTCCAGTTTGCGGGAGAAATCGCGCCCGGACCTTCCCGCGGACCAATACAGGTCAGTGTTGGATGGCTTACACGGTCCAGACAGCGCGATCCAGACAATTGTGGGAGGTTTACGGGTCCGCTTGAAGATGCCCTAAGGCCAGGAGCGAGAGTGAGGCATATCTCCATGTGCGTGTGCAGCATCTGCTGCTTTGTTCAATGATTAATTTTGTCCGGAATCCGTGCCATGTTTGCAATACTTGCCTGGCCCTACCTCTACATATAGTACGTCAGACGTGACAATAAACAATAGTAACATTGAGTATCGCATGCAGTTCATGTAAAACAAGCATTTCCTCGTCTATATAAAAACTATGTATTTCTGTAAATTATTTTTTTTTCAAAAAGGGGATCCCCTGCCTCTGCATCAGCACGATGCATACGGCCATCCTATTAAAAATAAATCATCCACAAAATCTCGAAGTCTCAGAAGTGGCAAAATAAAATGAAATCTAAAAGGCTCACACAGAGCCCAAAGGCTAGATACATAAGCTAGCCAAACAAAGGATAAACCACAGCCGGTTGGCTCAACAATAGACAGGTAAACTAATTGTCTATCCTATTACATGACCGCCATCCAAACCGGCTGAAGACATCCCGAGCTACCGTCTCCCATCGGATAGCACCAGTAACCAAAAGCTCCCTGGCCTCCGTCGGAGTGAGTAGCGACCAGGAACGGATAAGTGCCGTGGCTCTGAAGATAACCTGCAAAACATGAATGTTTGTTGTTCTGTTAAAGACAAGATCATTTCGCAATTCCAAAGCGCCCACACTAAAGCGCACACCCCACGCGAATGTGTTTTGCTAACCCGGGCTCTACCCTGTTTAGCCAAGCTCCAAACAACATGTTAACCGAATTTGGGAGATGAATATTGAAAGCAACATGAACAGTTGTCCAAAGAATTCTAGCGAGTGGGCAATCAAAGAGTAGATGTCTAATGGTTTCACCCTGATCACAGAAACTACACCTAGTAGGTCCTGTCCAATTGCGCTTTGTTAAATTGTCCTTTGTTAATGTTGGAAATATGCCCTAGAGGCAATAATAAAAGTATTATTATATTTCAATGTTCATGATAATTGTCTTTTGTTCATGCTATAACTGTATTATCCGGAAATCGTAATACACGTGTGAACACTTAGACCACAATATGTCCCTAGTGAGCCTCTAGTTGACTAGCTCGTTGTGATCAATAGATAGTCATGGTTTCCTGACTATGGACATTGGATGTCGTTGATAACGGGATCACATCATTAGGAGAATGATGTGATGGACAAGACCCAATCCTAAGCATAGCATAAAAGATCGTATAGTTCGTTTGCTAGAAGCTTTGCCAATGTCAAGTATCTCTTCCTTCGACCATGAGATCGTGTAACTCCGGTTACCGTAGGAGTGCCTTTGGTGTATCAAACGTCACAACGAATCGGGTGACTATAAAGGTGCATTACAGGTATCTCCGAAAGTATCATTGGGTTGACACGGATCGAGATCGGATTTGTCACTCCGTATGACGGAGAGGTATCTCTGGGCCCACTCGGTAATGCATCATCATAATGAGCTCAAGGTGACCAAGGAGTTGGCCACGGGATCATGCATTATGGTACGAGTAAAGTGACTTGCCGTAACGAGACTGAACAAGGTATTGGGATACCGACGATCGAGTCTCGGGCAAGTAACGCACCGATTGACAAAGGAATTGCATACAGGGTTTGATCGAATCCTCGACATCGTGGTTCAACCGATGAAATCATCGAGGAGCATGTGGGAGCCAACATGGGTATCCGGACCCGCTGTTGGTTATTGCCCGAGAGTCGTCTCGGTCATGTCTGCGTGTCTCGAACCCGTAGGGTCTACACACTTAAGGTTCGGTGGACGCTAGGGTTGTTAGGAAGACTAGTATGTGACTACGAATGTTGTTCGAGTCCGGATGAGATCCCGGACGTCACGAGGAGTTTCGGAATGGTCCGGAGGTAAAGAATAATATATAGGAAGTGGTATTTCGCCATCGGGAAAGTTTCGGGTCACCTGTAATGTCTGGGACCACCGGAAGGGTCCGGGTCCACCGGTGGGGCCACCTATCCGGAGGGCCCCATGGGCTGAAGTGGGAGGAACCAGCCCATAGTGGGCTGGTGCGCCTCCTAGGCCCACCTCGCGCCTAGGGTTGAAACCCTAGGGGTGGGCGCCCACTTGGCTTGGGGGCACTCCACCCTGGTCGCCGCCCCTTGGAGATTGGATCTCCAGGGCGGCGCCTGTGGGGCCTATATAAAGGGGGAGGGAGGGGCTGTTGTACCCATCTCCAAGGCGCAGCCCTCCTCCCAACACTTCTCCTCCTCCGTAAGCGCTTGGCGAAGCCTCGCCGAGTATCGCTTCTCCACCATCACCACGCCGTCGTGCTGCCCGTGGAGTTGTCTTCCTCAACCTCTCCTTCCTCCTTGCTGGATCAAGACGGAGGAGACGTCGCCCGTACCGTACGTGTGTTGAACGCGGAGGTGCTGTCCGTTCAGCACTTGGTCATCGGTGATTCGAATCACGTCGAGTACGACTACATCATCACCTTGCAAGCTTCCGCACGCGATCTACAAGTGGTATGTAGATGCAATCTCTCTCCCGTTGCTCGTTGCTTAGATGAACTCATAGATGGACCTTGGTGAAGCCGTAGGAAAAATTTTAATTTTCTCGCAACGTTCCCCAACAAAGTGGCATCATGAGCTAGGTCTATCGTAGTTCTCTAATGCACGAGTAGAACACAATTTGTTGTGGGCGTGGATCTTGTCATCTTACTTGCCTCTACTAGTCTTTTCTTGCTTCAACGGTATTGTGGGATGAAGCGGCCCGGACCAACCTTACACGTACGCTTACGTGAGACCGGTTCCACCGATTGACATGCACTAGTTGCATAAGGTGGCTGGCGGGTGTCTGTCTCTCCCACTTTAGTTGGAGCGGATTCGATGAACAGGGCCCTTATGAATGGTAAATAGAAGTTGACAAAATCACGTTGTGGTTATTCGTAGGTAAGAAAACGTTCTTGCTAGAACCCAATCGCAGCCACGTAAAAGATGCAACAACAATTAGAGGACGTCTAACTTGTTTTTGCAGCGATTGATCATGTGATGTGATATGGCCAGAAGTTGTGATGAATGATGAATTGTGATGTATGAGATCATGTTCTTGTAATAGGATTCACGACTTGCATGTCGATGAGTATGACAACCGCAGGAGCCATAGGAGTTGTCTTTATTTTTGTATGACCTGCGTGTCATTGAAGAACGCCATGTAAACTACTTTACTTCATTGCTAAACGCGTTAGTCATAGAAGTAGAAGTAGTCGTTGGCGTGACAACTTCATGAAGACACGATGATGGAGATCATGATGATGGAGATCATGGTGTCAAACCGGTGACAAGATGATCATGGAGCCCCGAAGATGGAGATCAATGGAGCTTTATGATATTGGCCATATCATGTCACACCTATATAATTGCATGTGATGTTTATTATGTTTATGCATCTTGTTTACTTAGGACGACGGTAGTAAATAAGATGATCCCTTACAAAATTTCAAGAAGTGTTCTCCCCTAAGTGTGCATCGTTGCTACAGTTCGTCGCTTCTAAGCACCACGTGATGATCGGGTGTGATGGATTCTTACGTTCACATACAACGGGTGTAAGACAGTTTTACACAGCGAAAACACTTAGGGTTAACTTGATGAGCCTAGCATGTGCGACATGGCCTCGGAACACGAGACCGAAAGGTCGAACACGAGTCGTATGGAAGATACGATCAACATGAAGATGTTCACCGACGATGACTAGTCCATCTCACGTGATGATCGGACACGGGCTAGTCGACTCGGATCGTGTAACACTTAGATGACTAGAGGGATGTCTAATCTAAGTGGGAGTTCATAATTTTGATTAAGAACTTTATTATCATGAACTTAGTCTAAAACCTTTGCAAATATGTCTTGTAGATCAATGGCCAATGCTAATGTCAACATGAACTTCAATGCGTTCCTAGAGAAAACCAAGCTGAAAGATGATGGCAGCAACTATACGGACTGGGTCCGGAACCTGAGGATCATCCTCATAGCTGCCAGGAAGCAATATGTCCTAGAAGGACCGCTAGGTGACGCTCCCGTCCCAGAGAACCAAGACGTTATGAACGCTTGGAAAGCTCGTGCTGATGATTACTCCCTCGTTCAGTGCGGCATGCTTTACAGCTTAGAACCAGGGCTCCAAAAGCGTTTTGAGCACCACGGAGCATATGAGATGTTCGAAGAGCTGAAACTAGTTTCCCAAGCTCATGCCCGGGTCGAGAGATATGATGTCTCTGACAAGTTCTATAGTTGTAAGATGGAGGAAAACAGTTCATCGGTGAGCACATCCTCGAAGATGTCCGGGTTGCACAACCGTATGACCCAGTGAACATTAACCTCCCGTGATGAGGCGGTCATTGACAGAATCCTCCATCGCTCCCACCAAGCTACAAGAGCTTTGTGATGAACTACAACATGCGGGGATGGTAAAGACCATTCTGAAGTGTTCTCGATGTGAAGTCAGCAGAGGCTGAAATCAAGAAAGAACATCAAGTGTTGATGGTAAATAAGACCACTAAGTTCAAGAAGGGCAAGGGTAAGAAGAACTTCAAGAAGGACGGCAAAGATGTTGCCGCGCCCGTAAGCCGCTTGGGAAGAAGTCAAAGAATGGACCCAAGCCCGAGACCGAGTGCTTTTATTGCAAGGGAAGGGTCCTCGAAGCGGAACTGCCCCAAATACTTAGCGGATAAGAAGGCCGCAACACCAAAGGTATATTTGATATACATGTAATTGATGTGTACCTTACCAAGACTCGTAGTAACTCCCGGTATTTGATACGGTGCCGTTGCTCATATTTGTAACTCACAGCAGAGCTGCGGAATAAACGGAGACCGGCGAAGGACGAGGTGACGGCGCGTCGGGAATGGTTCCGAGTCGATGTGATCGCCGTCGACACGCTGCCTCTACATTTACCCATGGGATTAGTTATGAACCTCAATAATTGTTATTTAGTGCCAAGTTTGAGCATGAACATTGTATCCGGATCTCGTTTAATACGAGATGGCTACTCATTTAAGTCTGAGAATAATGGTTGTTCGATTTATATGAGAGATATGTTTTATGGTCATGCTCCGATGGTCAATGGTTTATTCTTAATGAATCTCGGCGTAATATTACACATGTTCATAGTGTGGATACCAAAAGATGTAAAGTTGATAACGATAGTCCCACATACTTATGGCATCGCCGCCTTGGTCACATTGGTGTCAAGCGCATGAAGAAGCTCCATGCCGATGGACTTTAGAGTCTCTTGATTATGAATCGTTTGACACATGTGAACCTTGCCTCTTAGGAAAATGACCAAGACTCCGTTCTCGGAACAATGGAGCGAGCAACCAACTTGTTGGAAATCATACATACCGATGTGTGCGGTCCAATGAGCGTTGAGGCTCATGGAGGATATCGTTATGTTCTCACTCTCACTGATGACTTGAGTAGATATGGGTATGTCTACTTAATGAAACACAAGTCTGAGACCTTTGAAAAGTTCAAGGAATTTCATAGTGAGGTAGAGAATCAACGTGACCGAAAGATAAAGTTCCTACGATCAGATCGTGGAGGAGAATATTTAAGTCACGAATTTGGCACACACTTAAGGAAATGTGGAATCATTTCACAACTCACGCCGCCTGGAACACCTCGGCGAAACGGTGTGTCCGAACGTCGTAATCGCACTTTATTGGATATGGTGCGGTCTATGATGTCTCTTACCGATTTACCACTATCATTTTGGGGATACGCTCTAGAGACAGCTACATTCACTTTAAATAGGGCACCGTCGAAATCCGTTGAGACGACACCGTATGAATTGTGGTTTGGAAAGAAACCTAAGCTGTCGTTTCTAAAAGTTTGGGGATGCGATGCTTATGTCAAGAAAATTCAACCTGAAAAGCTCGAACCCAAGTCGGAAAAATGCGTATTCATAGGATACCCTAAGGAAGCTGTCGGGTATACCTTCTACTTAAGATCCGAAGGCAAGACCTTTGTTGCCAAGAACGGATGCTTTCGGAAAAGAGTTTCTCTCGAAAGAAGTAAGTGGGAGGAAAGTAGAACTCGATGAAGTACTACCTCTCGACGGGAAAGTGGTGTAGCGCAGAAACCGTTCTGTGATGCCCACACCAATGTAAGAGGAAAACAATGATGATGATCAAGGTACTTCGGATCAAGTTACTCTGAACTCAGGGTCCACAAGGACACGTTCCGCACTGAGTGGTACGGCAACCCTGTTACGGAAATCATGTTGTTAGACAACAATGAACCTTCAAACTATGAAGAAGCAATGGCGGGCCCGGATTCCAACAAATGGCTTGAAGCCATGAAATCCGAGATAGAATCCATGTATGAAAACAAAGTATGGACTTTGACAGACTTGCCCGATGATCGGCGAGCGATAGAAAACAAGTGGATTTTTAAGAAGAAGACGGACGCGGATGGTAATGTTACCATCTATAAAGCTCGACTTGTCGCTAAGGGTTATCGACAAGTTCAAGGGATTGACTACGATGAGACATTCTCTCCCGTAGCGAAGCTGAAGTCCGTCCGAATCATGTTAGCAATTACCGCATACTATGATTATGAGATATGGCAGATGGACGTCAAAACGGCATTCCTTAACGGACATCTTAAGGAAGAGCTGTATATGATGCAGCCGGAAGGTTTTATCGATCCTCAGAACGCTAACAAAGTATGCAAGCTCCAGCGATCCATTTATGGACTGGTGCAAGCATCTCGGAGTTGGAACATTCGCTTTGATGAGATGATCAAAGCGTTTGGGTTTATGAGACTTATGGAGAAGCTGCGTTTACAAGAAAGTGAGTGGGAGCTCAGTAGCATTTCTCGTATTATATGTAGATGACATACTCTTGATGGGAAATGATACAAAACTTTGGACAGCATTAAGGCCTACTTGAATAAGTGTTTTTCAATGAAGGACCTTGGAGAAGCTGCTTATATATTAGGCATCAAGATCTATAGAGATAGATCGTGACGCCTCATAGGTCTTTCACAAAGCACATACCTTGATAAGATCTTGAAGAGGTTCAAAATGGATCAGTCCAAGAAGGGGTTCTTGCCTATGTTACAAGGTGTGAGATTGAGCTCGGCTCCATCCCGACCACGGCAAAAGATAAAGAAGAGATGAGTGTCATCCCTATGCTTCAGCCATAGGATCTATTATGTATGCCATGCTGTGTACAGACCGATGTAAACCTTGCTGTAAGTTTGGTTGCTAGATACCAAAGTAATCCCGCAAGGAACACTTTGGACAGCGGTCAAGAATATCTGAAGTACCGAAAAGGACAAAGGACATGTTTCTCGTTTATGGAGGAGACGAAGAGCTCATCAGAAAGGGTTACGCCGACGCTAGCTTCGACTCAGATCTGGATGACTCTAAGTCACAAACCGGATATGTGTATATGTTGAATGGTGGAGCGATCGGTGGTGCAGCTGCAAGCAGAGCGTCGTGGCGGGATCTACGTGTGAAGCGGAGTACATGGCAGCCTCGGAGGCAGCGCATGAAGCGATTTGGGTGAAGGAGTTCATCACCGACCTAGGAGTCATACCCAATGCGTCGGGCCGATCAAACTCTTCTCGTGACAACACTGGAGCTATTGCCCTTGCCAAGGAGCCCAGGTTTCACAAGAAGACCGAGCACATCAAGCGTCGTTTCAACTCCATCCGTGAAAATGTTCAAGATGGAGACATAGAGATTTGCAAAGTGCACACGGATCTGAATGTCGCAGATCCGTTGACTAAACCTCTCTCGCGTGCAAAACATGATCAACACCAGAACTCTATGGGTGTTCGTTCATCACAATGTAGCTAGATTGGTGACTCTAGTGCAAGTGGGAGACTGTTGGAAATATGCCCTAGAGGCAATAATAAAAGTATTATTATATTTCAATGTTCATGATAATTGTCTTTCGTTCATGCTATAAGCGTATTATCCGGAAATCGTAATACACGTGTGAACACTTAGACCACAATATGGCCCTAGTGAGCCTCTAGTTGACTAGCTCACAGATCAATAGATAGTCATGGTTTTCGACTATGGACATTGGATGTCGTTGATAACGGGATCACATCATTAGGAGAATGATGTGATGGACAAGACCCAATCCTAAGCATAGCATAAAAGATCGATAGTTCGTTTGCTAGAAGCTTTGCCAATGTCAAGTATCTCTTCCTTCGACCATGAGATCGTGTAACTCCGGTTACCGTAGGAGTGCCTTTGGTGTATCAAACGTCACAACGAATCGGGTGACTATAAAGGTGCATTACGGTATCTCCGAAAGTATCTGTTGGGTTGACACGGATCGAGACCGGATTTGTCACTCCATATGACGAGAGGTATCTCTGGGTCCACTCGGTAATGAATCATCATAATGAGCTCAAGGTGACCAAGGAGTTGGCCACGGATCATGCATTACTGATGCGAGCAAAGTGACTTGCGGTAACGAGACTGAACAAGGTATTGGGATACCGACGATCGAGTCTCGGGCAAGTAACGCATCGATTGACAAAGGGAATTGCATACAGGGTTTGATCGAATCCTTGACATCGTGGTTCAACCGATGAAATCATCGAGGAGCATGTGGGAGCCAACATGGGTATCCAGACCCCGCTGTTGGTTATTGCCCGAGAGTCGTCTCGGTCATGTCTGCGTGTCTCCCGAACCCGTAGGGTCTACACTTAAGGTTCGGTGACGCTAGGGTTGTTAGGAAGACTAGTATGTGACTACGAATGTTGTTTGAGTCCCGGATGAGATCCCGGACGTCACGAGGAGTTTCGGAATGGTCCGGAGGTAAAGAATAATATATAGGAAGTGGTATTTCGCCATCGGAAAAGTTTGAGGTCACCTGTAATGTCTGGGACCACCGGAAGGTCCCGGGTCCACCGGTAGGGCCACCTATCCGGAGGGCCCCATGGGCTGAAGTGGGAGGGAACCAGCCCATAGTGGGCTGGTGCGCCTCCTAGGCCCACCCTGCGCCTAGGGTTGAAACCCTAGGGGGGGCGCCCACTGGCTTGGGGGCACTCCACCCCTTGGCCGCCGCCCCTTGGAGATTGGATCTCAGGGGCGGCGCCTGTGGGGCCTATATAAAGGGGGAGGGAGGGGCTGTGGTACCCATCTCCAAGGCGCAGCCCTCCCTCCCAACACTTCTCCTCCTCCGTAAGCGCTTGGCGAAGCCTCGCCGAGATCTCGCTTCTCCACCATCACCACGCCGTCGTGCTGCCGGTGGAGCTGTCTTCCTCAACCTCTCCTTCCTCCTAGCTGGATCAAGACGGAGGAGACGTCGCCCGTACCGTACGTGTGTTGAACGCGGAGGTGCTGTCCGTTCAGCACTTGGTCATCGGTGATTCGAATCACGTCGAGTATGACTACATCATCACCTTGCAAGCTTCCGCACGCGATCTACAAGTGGTATGTAGATGCAATCTCTCTCCCGTTGCTCGTTGCTTAGATGAACTCATAGATGGATCTTGGTGAAGCCGTAGGAAAAATTTTAATTTTCTGCAACGTTCCCCAACAGTTAAGATCACTTGTTTGTGTAGAAACCACATAAACACCTTGATCTTTAAAGGAACTTTGACATCCCACACATGCTTGGAAGTAGGGATCGAGCTCGAATTAATAACATCAACATACATTGATTTAACAGTGAATTCACCCGACCTAGTGAGATTCCAGCGCAGTTTATCAGGTTGTTGAGAAAGTTGGACCTGCATCAGTCTCCTAACTAGATGTAGCCACTGTTCCCAACGATTGCCCACTAACGATCTTCTGAATTGCATATTAAGTGGTATCGAACGAAAGACCGTTGCAACCAGAGCATCGCGCCTTTGGACCACACGATACAATGACGGATACTGGATTGCAAGGGGAGTATCACCAAGCCAAGTATCCTCCCAGAATCTTGTGCTGGCACCATTCCCAACTATATGCTTTGCCCTCTGAAAAAAATAAAAGCTTAACTTTCATTAGCCCTTTCCAAAAGGGTGAATCCGTCGGTCTAACCGTGACTTGAGACAAAGTTTTGGTTTGAAGATACTTATTACGAAGGATCTGAGCCCAAGTGGCTTTTGTTCCTGAAGATAACTTCCACAACCACTTACTAAGAAGGCATCGGTTCTTAATCTCGAGATTTTCAATCCCCATACCCCCTTGGTCTTTCGGCCTACAAATGATATCCCACTTCGCTAACCGGTATTTTCTTTTTAGCTCATCTCCCTGCCAAAAGAACCGCGATCGGTAGAAGTCCAGTCTTTTCCTTACACCAACTGGGACTTCAAAGAAAGACAGAAGAAACATAGGCATGCTCGTCAGCACTGAATTAATAAGAATTAAACGGCCTCCATATGACATGAGCTTACCCTTCCAACAACTAAGCTTTTTCTCAAATCGATCTTCAATACACTTCCACTCGTTGTTCGTAAGCCTACGGTGATGTATAGGAATTCCTAGGTATGTGAATGGCAGCTCCCCCAAACCACACACAAACAATTGTTTGTAGGCTTCTTGTAAATTATGACTCGGTTTTAGTTTTGAATGCCTTCAATTCAAAATTTGGTGAATATTAAGTTGATGTAAACAAAATATGGAGTGTGCATACATCCACGAAGACACTATGTTTGCGCACAACTTCTAAAGTTGCTCTTAGCTCGTTGGGAGGTCGCCATCACGAAACAAATTAACTAGACTGTGAAGGTCACATCCATCATGCTATACCTTAGTGCATGCATGCGACTTTCGCTGCTACCCATAGACAGCTCAACCAAACGCTGTGGAAGTTGTACACGATAAGACATTACTTTTCTTCGATCCAATAACAAGCCTAGGCTAGGCTTGCTTAGATAACCTCACGTAGCATCTCTGTGCATGCATGCATATTTTTATATATATATATTTTTCTTTCAAAAAATGGAAAAAAAACCTCAGGCCTGTGTATCAAGTGATGCACACAATAATATATATTTTTATTACTGATGAACAAATTGGTTTACAAAGAGGAAAAGGAAACGCTCGAAGGCATCCACATAGGATGTGCTTCGCGGCAGCATCTCCATACTGTGGCCCTGTTTGGTTCATAAGTCATAAGACTTTTTTTTAGTCCCAACTTATAAATCTCAAGTCCCTAAAAAGTCCCTACCTGTTTGGTTCCTGAGACTCATAAGTCTCTATAAGACCATATTACAACTATAAGTCCCTATAAGACTCTCCTTGAGAGTCTTATTTCATAAGTCCCAAATACCCACTTTAAGTCCCTATAAGTCCCTCCGGTTTGGTTTAGATGGGACTTATAGGGACTTTTTTAAGTCCCTAAAACAATAAGTCCCTGGAAACAAACACCCTCTGTACCTACAACAATATATTAGCAGGCAAATGACAATGCCTTCAAAATGGACCAGCCTCCAAGACAACGCGTGGAAGAGTAGTTCTACTACCATGTACTACATCCGTCCTAGTTTATTAGTCCCCTATGTAGTTTGTGCTAAATTTTGACCAAAGATTTAACTGACAAATTAGTGCATGTTAACAAAAATTATAACGTTGGGTTCATATTCGATCGTAGTTTTCAAATATATAATTTCTGTGACATGCATGAGCATTTTGTTAGTTAAATTTATGATAAAAATTTGGCACAGATTACAATGAGGACCAATAAACCAGGACGGAGGTAGTACACTTTTATATCTAACATGTATAATAAATTCACCATTAATGGTCGTCTCGAGAGTCATGCTACATTCCTTTAGTTTTTGTCGGAATTTGTTTTGTTTCACACAAAATATATCAAAGTTTAGAGTTTGAACTGTTTCAATCGTTCATTGGTTTTTTGAGATGGCACGCCGCTCATTGCACATGGATCTTGTTATTTTCCAATCCCTTGCGGGCCGGCCGGGAGAGGAAAGAGCCAAGAAGCATGTTGCGTGTGTAGGCATCTGCTAGCTCAGCTGCTTTATTATTCAATAGTAGTAACTTTTGTCCGAGATGTGTGCCAAGTTGCTTGCTTCGTTTGGCTTTGGCCCTACTATTAGACTAGCCGCAGTGGGGAGTAATTTAGACTAGTAATGCATGTTACTAACCTATATGTTACTATTTTTATAGTGGGAAGTAACATATATATTGTATGTGGCCATGCAACACTTCATTTATTAGGTCGTAGACTCATCTTGCCTTGATATATGTGATGTTACTCATACTAGTACTAGTAAAAATAACTAGCTACCACATGACTCTCTTTCTTCATTAATTACTTGCCACATCATCTATTTTTCCTAGATATGTGTGATGTTACCATCTATGTTACTCCCACTATGGGTAGTCTTACCAGCAGTCCACCTCTTGTACATTTAGAATAGTAGCTAAATTTTGTCCGAAATGGTTGCCAAGTTGCTTGCTTCGTCTTGGCCTCTTCTTAAAATAAACAATAATGCTACTACTACTACACATTGAGTATCTAATCTATCACATGAAGAAGCATCGTCTCCGTGTCCTCTTCTTGTTTGTTTCACATAGCAGAGCAGAGCCAAGCAGAGGGACAGAGGCCGGCGTCCATCGCACAGCACGGTTCAGGTAAGCACCCCTTCCTCCCTCCCTCTCTCGCCGTCGCCGCCGACGAGCTGCATGCGATTGCTAGGCCTAGCCACTCCTCTCCGGCCAGCTCTAAGCAGCAACGGGCATGCATGGAGGGGAATTCATTTATTCATGCTATACTAGATGCTTTCACTTCACTCATAATGATATATGCGGCAGTTTCTCTGTATATTTTCAGATTTGTCTTTTAAGATTTCATAAAGTTTTCACTTCGCATGCATATAAGATTTGTCTTTTAAGTCAAATTTCATAAAGTTTGATCAAATTTGTATACAAAATTATCAACATCTAGCTACAACACTCATAATGATATACAATATGAAAGTTAATTCAATGACGCATCTAATCATAATGATTTTATATATTTCCTATAATCTTAGTCAAAATTTACTACAGTTTATTTTAAGACAAATCTCATATGCAGACTAAAAAAGCAAAGGAAGGGGGTACTAGCTAGTATATCATTATTATGGTTTGGTGATCTGTATATCATTATTATGGTTTGGCGATCTGTATTACCACAGCCATCACAGCAACCAACCACTACGATGATAAATTAATGTACATGTTCCAATCAAACGGAGCAACCAAAACAGAGGCACAACTTGCTGTTTCTTGTATGCATGCATGATGTATATTCTTTCAGTTCATTATATGCTCAACTTGAAGCTAGCTAGGAAACTCATGCTTTTCTTTCTTTCTTTCTTTCTTCTACCTCCTGTACAGCAGTACAGGGGATCCCTAAATATGCATGCAAGACACCCCCTCTGCTCTGGCCAACAACCCTCAAGTTCAAGCAACTCTCTCTCAACAAAACCATTCGAATGCATGCTTCTTCCAGCTCTAGACTAAATCCTGCAGCTGGCCTCACCGTCAAACACCTCACACTACCCAACGGCGACATCTACTCCGGCACGACATCGTGTGGGTTACCGGATGGCACTGGACGGTACGTCTGGTCCAGCACCGGCTGCATCTACGACGGCGGGTGGAAGAGAGGGATGAGGAACGGCCATGGCAGAACAACATGGCCATCATCAGGATCCGTCTACGATGGTGAGTACTCCGCTGGATACATGGACGGTGAAGGAACACATGTCGACACCTCCTCTTCTTCCTACAAGGGGCAATGGAAGCTGGACCGCAAGCACGGCGTCGGCCTCCACACATACCCCAACGGAGACACATACCATGGTTCATGGGCTCAAGGCCAGATGGAAGGCCATGGGAGGTACACATGGGCAGCAGACGGCAGCACCTATGTCGGCGCCATGAGAAATGGCGCTATGTCAGGCAAAGGGGTACTTGCATGGACCATCGGGGACTCATTTCAGGGGAACTGGCTCGACGACACGATGCATGGGTACGGGTTGTACACATGGGAGGTCGGTGGGTACTATCTAGGCATCTGGACAAGGGGGGTCAAGGATGGGAAGGGCACTTTCTTCCCAAAATCTAGCGGAGTCCTCGCTGAGCATCAGCTCTACATCGACGATCTAAGGAAGAGAGGTGTTTTGCCTGACATCACAAATGTCATGCAATGCTCCTCTTCCTTCAACAACGGCACGGATGTCGGTGCGAACCAAGAGGGTGCTAGATTATCCAGAACAAACAACTTCAGTTTTGATCAGCGGTCTCCCTCGGAGAAGCCATCTTTGCAGAGACGCTGGAGCATTGGAATGGCTAAACCAAGTGCAGGAGGTTCTGAAACACAATGTTGTGAAAACAGTGCTGATTCTAGCCTCGAGGTACTCGAAAGGGAGTATGCGCAAGGTGTCCTGATCAGCGAGGTTGTGTTGAACAACGGCAACTCAGAAACATCCAAAAATGCGAGACGTCGTCGACAGAGCAAGGCGGCGAAGGATCTCAAAAGGCCTGGAGAGACGATAATCAAAGGGCACAGGAGCTATGATCTAATGCTCAGCCTGCAGCTTGGGATCAGGTAATGCATGCATGTAGTACAAGGTATCATCATTTGAAATTTCGATACCTTTTAGAGGAATTTCTTCTCTCTATCTACCGGGTTTGTTTTTTTCCGGTTGCATTGACATGTAATGTTCTGATATTTGTACATACATATATTGTTCACTACCTTTAATCCATGCGCAAAACAGGATTGTGCCTTGTTTATTAACATGGGGGTTTCTTGTTGGATACCCAACTAATTTATTTTCCAATAATGATCATTAAAAGTTAAATGTCATTATGCTACTCAGGTACACAGTTGGAAAGATTACACCGATTCAGGCGCGTGAAATGAGAACTTCTGATTATGGCCCCAGAGCATGTTTCTGGATGAACTTCCCCATAACAGGATCACAGCTTACTCCCGCACATCGTGCGGTAGATTTTAAGTGGAAAGACTATTGCCCAATGGTTTTCCGGTTGGTTGCTTTATCTCACTTTTCTTTTAATAAGATTGAGTATATTATTTTGGTCAACATATGTTCTTATGTTAATATAGTACTTCCTTATACTTGGCTTATCAATGGCTTAACTACCATCATTAGGTGAGGGTTAATAACAACTCATACAATTTGGTATTTCCTCATTTGAATAGCTAGTCAGACACCCTCATGATATTTTGTCCTATTTCAAAACATAACAAGAGTAATTTCATGTTGTTTTATTATAGAAACTTGAGGGAGATGTTCAAGATTGACACAACAGATTATATGATCTCCATTTGCGGAAGTGATGCTCTTAGAGAGCTCTCTTCTCCCGGAAAGAGTGGAAGCATATTTTTCTTATCGCAAGATGACCGGTTTATGATCAAGACTCTTCGGAAATCTGAAGCGAAGGTATTGTGTCCACTTACCGATTGTAGAATTTTTATTGAGTAGTGAACCACTATATATTTTTAGTGATGTTTAATGATCCAAATCTGGCTTTTATGATGTTCAACATGTCCTCATAAGGAATTTTAGTTCTTAATTGGTTTTGTAGCTCACTTATTGATCCATATTAAAACTTTAGTTCAAACTTGTCCTAATGTGCATCTGCTTACATTTGCTACTTGACATTTTGTTGACATCATATTTTCATGTAGGTTCTTTTGCGTATGCTTCCATACTATTATCACCATGTCCATACTTATGAGAACACACTCGTAACTAAATTTTTTGGCATCCACAGGGTGAAACCTTCCAGCGGTCGAAAGGTAATGACATTATTAGTTGTGATCTCTCTCATTTTATAAATATGGAAAAATAATAGATGTTGTGATTTTTTTTTTGTTTCGGCTAGTAATACATACATAGATTGATCATGTTAACATATTGCTATATATTTGTCAAGGAATGTATTTTGATGGTATTTGTGTGTACATGTTTCTCTAACATATCACAGTTGCGGTTGATGGTCAAATTAATGTATTTCCCAAAAAATTGTACATTTTTTAACATGGGAGTGCATTTCATTCGGTTCTAAAAGGTTATATTAGTTAGATGTCATATTGGATAATGGATGTTATTTCTGTTTGAAATAATGACTAATGTTGAACCATTTGTTTTGATTGTTTGTATTTTCAGTTTCGATTTGTAGTGATGGGAAACATGTTCTACACAGAACTTAGAGTCCATCGAAGATTTGATTTGAAAGGTTCATCTTTGGGCCGTTCAAATGAAAAAATTGAAATTGACGTGAACACGACATTTAAAGACTTAGATCTGAACTATTCATTTTATCTCGAGCCTTCTTGGAGGGATGCTTTGCTTAAGTAAGCGTTCACTATGAATGAAAAAAATGTATTGTCATGACTAGTTTTGAGTTTAACAACCATGTTTAATTCTTGTTCTATGTAGGCAGATTGGGACTGACAGCGAGTTTCTTAGGAATCATGGTATAATGGATTACAGCTTGCTTCTTGGTTTGCATTATCGTGCTCGTCAAAGCCTAAAAAAAGGAGCATCATGCCATGAAAGTCTTGTGCCAGACAAACTGCCCATTCTTACAGAAGGTGGTAAGCACTATGCATGCATATTTCCGTCGGACATATATATTACTTTTATGTAAACCCTTGAAGTATTGAGTCAATAACATGTCATTTACAATAGCAATGTGTTGGTTAATTTTGCTAATGTTGGGAGGTGGTGATTAATGTAGATTCCATGGAGGAAAAAGCAGCTTGTAACTATCGTGAAGGGTTGGTTTTGGTCCAAAGAGGTAGCGACCAAAAGGGTGAAATCGTTGTTAGCCCTCACATACGGGGAAGCCCTCTGGGTTTGTCGTCTGCTTGTTTTGAGGAAGTGGATCTTCTGATTCCAGGCACAGCAAGGTCATTCATTAATTTATGTTAGTCAATTATCATGTTCTAGTTCTAATGTTATTTATGAGTTAATAGATGATTAATTTTTGTTTTCAAATTGGGTAGGCTGCCAATCCAACTAGGGGTGAACATGCCCGCAAGAGCGGAGAAACAAGAAGAAGATGGCAGCAAATCGTTCTACCAAGTATATGATGTGGTGCTCTACATAGGGATCATTGATATTCTCCAAAAGTATAACATGAAGAAAAAGATTGAGCATGCATATAAGTCCATCAAGTATAAGTACAACCCCTTGTCAATATCTTCTGTTAAACCACAATTCTACTCAGAGTGCTTCCTCAAGTTCATTCACACCGTCTTCCCTCAAAACTCTAGCTAGTTACAATCTAAGACATGATTCATCTTTCCTTCGTTCTCCTCCGCAAGGGAAATGTAGAAACAAACCCATCAAAGGAAACATCTTTGCTTTCTATGTCGATGTACATGTGTATGATATGGACTAAGAGTGTTGTATCAAGCATGGTTTTTGACATTGGATTTAAAACATTATAAAACATATGAAGGGAGTAACCATTCTTCCATTCCATGATTATGACAATTCCTTATAGCCTTTTTCATGCGATCCCACACAAGCACTGGTAGCTCATGATCTTCTTGCTTAAAACTTTTTATCTGTGAACGAAGTTGCATAATCTTTGCAGATTGACAAAACTTGGATAAAAAGTTACTGCAACAATCAGTCCATGAGGTTATATTACCTCTAGGAAAATCTAGAAGCCATCTTATGCTTTTCCCCTCAAAGAGAAAGGAAAAAGATGCAACTTCAAAATGTCATGATCGTAATCCTTTATGCGTGTCATGTTAGACAATTTAGAAAATTATGCAAATGGATACTGACATCCTCAGAAGCAGAGCCTCCAAATTGGTCCTATTGAACCATATAGACTAGTTTTGGTTTTATCTCATACTCAGTGGCAGCAACATCAGGTTGTGAAATTGGTTCACGCATGAAACTATTGCTAGGAGTAGCAAAGCTGCCAAGATTATGAGCCATGGTAATATTTTTGGGGTATTTTACTAACAACAATTGCAACAAAAAAAGTAGACTAAAAACTGGAATACAAACTCTAACACAGACTAAGCACACAAATCCTCCACAGCAATGACACCAGAAAAAGGTTTGATTAGTCCATTTAGTGATCCAAGAAAGGAGCAAAAAGAATTCCCGCCTTTTTCCCATAGGAAACCTTGAGTTATCAAACCCATGAGAGGATGGTGCCCTTTAAGTCAGGGGTTTCTAACAAGCTTTTGCAAGAGAATTAAATTCCAGCTTTTGACCAGATTGAAATCAACTTGACACTAGAAACACTTATAATAAAGAGTGAAGAGTTCTCGCAAGTGGAGATCATGAAGAGTTCGTTGTAAAAGGTTACGTCGATACAGTCTTCATCATTTCTCCATGTGATTTTTGTTTTAAATTGAGGTTTTTGTGTATCACACAATATGGTGGCACAGTTAGTCAGAAATTGTTCCTAACAAGTTACCGTGGTGAATTCTATAACAAAGGCGAAGTATGTTGCCGCTTTAGAAGCGACAAAGACAAAGATGATTGAACCATATAGTTCATTCATGAACTTAGTATGGTTCCAAGAAGGCTTTGGTCAATGGGACACTGTTGCAGATAGATGCTCCATAGCTCAGTCTGAGAAATCAAGGTTCGACCTATGATTCACATATATACAAAGCCAAGTCCACACAAAATATGAATTTTGTGAAAGCGTGAAAACGCGAGGATATGTAAAGGCACACACAGACCTGAAGTTATCAGATCCATTGGACATCAGGCTATACCACAAGCGAAGCATATTTACACCGGTGTGCCACATGTGTAAAGTGCATTAGCATTAACTAGATTATTGACTCTAGTGCAAGTGGGAGTCTGTAGGAGATATGCCCTAGAGGTAATAATAAATGCTATTATTTATCTACATGTTCATAATTATGTTTATGTTCCATGCTATAACTACTATGGTTCTCGAGTCCGCAATAACACGAGGCTCGGAAGAAGACTCACACGTGTGCAATAATAAATGGTAAGAAGTATCACTACAAAAAAAAGACACATCTGTGACATTTTGGGCCGAACGAAAAAAAATTCTGTCATACTTATGGCACTTCTATGACGATAATTGTGATAAAACCCGGTATCATCATATATGTGGTGGGCACCTACTTCTATGACAAAAAGTCATGACAGAAAATGGTTTTCGTCCTGGGCGGGCCAGAGATGCAGCTGCATGACATTCTTTGGGCCGTCCATGACGAAAAAAATCATGGTAAAAGCGAGGGCGAGGAAAATTTCGGGGAGTTCCCGGCTACGGTGGGTGGTCGGGGGCCGAGCGATGCACGCTTTTCTCACGCACGTCTGCTGCGTGTGAGAGGCGTTGGCTCTAATCGCACTCGAAGCGAGGCGTTGGGCTCTAATCGAACCCGAGCGATTGCAGACCGCAGCTATGCGTTACTGAACCCGAGCGATCGATCGATAGCTATTAATCGAACCCGATCGAGCGATTCTTCGCCATCGCCGCTAACTCAAGCCGATCGATGCCGCTTATGGATGAACAAAGGAGCGTTATGGGGAGGGGGTTGGATGAACGAAGGAGGTGGGGTGGATGAACAGACCCGTGGCGTTGCCTCTGGATGAACAGGAACCCGATCGATCGAGCCGGTTGGGGCTGGATGAACAGGACCCCATGGAGGGCTGGATGAATAGGACGACCCCGTGGAGGGCTGGATGAATAGTAGATGGTGGAGGGGTGCCCGTGGAGGGGTGGTTGAACAGTAGCCGGTGGAGTAGCGCGCGGTGGAGGCTGGATGAACAGGAGCCCGTGGAGGATGGAGGAGGTCGACGGTGGAGATGAACAGTATCCCGTGGAGTCCCGTTTTGCAGTATGCCACACCCCAACCAATGAACAGGACCCCCGTTTCGACCGTAACGCTCCAACACAAGTCCGTTTCGTCCGTTTTGTGGTACGCCACACCCCTCCCGATCAACAGGACCCCCATTTCGACCGTAGGAGGTCCGCTTCTCTCGCTTTTGCGGACGCGCACCCTCCCGGCGAACAGGATCCCGTTTCGAATGTGGCCGATCGAACACAGGGCCGTTTCCTCCGTTCTGCGGTACGCCAGGCCTCGTTCCGTCGCCTGTTCCGTCCAAGCCCTCTCGATGAACACGACGACGCATTCTGTTCTGACCCAGCCGGTTGGCTCCCCATGAACACGACGATGACGCTGTTTCTCCGTTCCGACCCAGCCATGTACACGAGCCCTGACCGTACGTATGTGTGAGTAGGCGTTCGAGACCCCGCCCGTATGTACACATATGTGGCCTTATTTTATTTCTTGCATACTGGTCGTTGTACGTACGTGTACATGCTACGTGCGCGCCTCTACTATGACACGTGCGTGCCTCTACATCCACGAGTATGTACGTACACGTTCGCGACCAGAATGACAACGCTACGTACGCTTCGACCAGGTGGGTCCCGATTGTCAGGCACTTCCTTGCGTGCGAAGATGTAGCTGGTGGGTCCCAGCAGTCAGGGGGCGAATCGTTTTTTTTCAGACGCACTTCCTTGCGTGCGAAGATGTAGCTAGTGGGTCCCAGCAGTCAGGGGGGTGAACATTTTTTTTTATTTTGCCCGGACGCACTTCCTTATGTGCGAAGATGTAGCTGGTGGGTCCCAGCAGTCAGGGGGGAAATGTTTTTTTCGCGAAATCTGATGGCCCGTCCGGTGGGTCCTCGCCGTCGGTGGAGGTATCATTATTTTCCGCGTAATAAGGAGGCACTTCCTTGCTGCGGTCGTGGACCCAGCTATCAGCCTCTCCACGTACAGTCCACGTCCGATGGAAGTCGTTCCTTGACCACGTTGACCACGCCGCACCGAGAGCACGACGGCAGTGGATGACGGCAAGGCCTAGAAAGGGGATGACGCGGAGTTGAGGAAGACGTAGCAGTGCCTGTTGGTGTCAAAACCGGCGGATCTCGGGTAGGGGGTCCCGATTTGTGCGTCTAAGGCTAATGGTAACAGGAGGCAAGGGACACAATGTTTTACCTGTGTTCGGGCGCCTCGATGGAGGTAAAACCCTACTTCTCGCTTGATTGATATTGATGATATGAGTATTACAAGAGTTGATCTACCACGAGATCGTAGAGGCTAAACCCTGATGTAGAAGGATAAACTCATGCAATATGATATAAACCCCCTCTTTTTATCCTCGATGGCAACAATACAATACGTGCCTTGCAACCCTTTCTGTCACTTGGTAAGGACACCGCAAGATTGAACCCAAAGCTAAGCACTTCTCCCATGGCAAGAAAGATCAATCTAGTAGGCCAAACCAAACTGATAATTCGAAGAGACTTGCAACGATAACTCAATCATACATAAAAGAATTCAGAGAAGATTCAAATATTTCTCATAGATAAACTTGATCATAAACTCACAATTCATCGGATCTCGACAAACACACCACAAAAAGAGTTTACATCGAATAGATCTCCACAAGAGAGGGGGAGAACATTGTATTGAGATCCAAAAAGAGAGAAGAAGCCATCTAGCTAATAACTATGGACCCGAAGGTCTGTGGTAAACTACTCACAACTCATGGAGGGGCTATGGTGTTGATGTAGAAGCCCTCCATGGTCGATTCCCCCTCCGTGAGCGCCAAGCAAAGGCTCCAAGATGGGATCTCGCAGAGATCTGAAGGTTCTGGCGGTGGAAATTGTTTTCCGTTGGCTCCCTGGATGTTTTCGGGGTACGTAGGTATATATAGGAGGAAGAAGTACGTCGGTGGCTGCTCGTGGGGCCCAGGAGACAGGGGGCGCCCAGGAGGGGTGGGCGCGCCCTCCTATATCTCGGCCGCCTCGTTTGCTTCTTGACTTGCACTTCAAGTTCTCCGGATCACGTTCGTTCCAAAAATCACGCTCCCGAAGGTTTCATTCCGTTTGGACTCCGTTTGATATTCCTTTTCTTCAAAATACTAAAATAGGCAAAAAACAGCAATACGGGCTTGGCCTCCTGTTAGTAGGTTAGTGCCAAAAATGATAAATATGTAAAATAAAGCCCATAAACATCCAAAAGGGGTAATATAATAGCATGGAACAATCAAAAGCTATAGATACGTTGGAGACGTATCACCCCTCCGGCGGCTTCTCCGCCAAGATCCGGTTCCGCGGGATGCGCCTCGGCCTCGGCAATTTCGACACCACCAACAAGGCTGCCCACGCGTACGACGCGGCGGCGTGGCGTCTCCGGTAGCCTCATAGAACATTGAACTTCCCCAACGCGGGAGCGGGCGCAGGAGCTCGCGCCTCTGCTGTGGCTTAGCACCGACGAGGATCGTCGCGACAACCGGAGGCGGGAGCACCATCTCAACATCGCCGAGGTGGACGAGAAATCCATGGCGCTGTGGCGCCAACACTTCCCACGGGACATCGTCAACGAGCACGAGTTCTACGCGCAAAGGAGGGCGGAGAGGGATAAGTGGAGGGCGGAGCGAGCCGCCTATCGTGAGGACCAGTGTAGGCAAAAAGCAGACGCTCAATTCAATATGAGGCTAGGAGCAGCGTTGCCCTGGGAATCCGATGACGATCGGTATCTTCACGCCTACAGTATAACGTCGGAGGAGGACATCACCGAGGAGGAGTCGGACGACGAGGAGTAGTTGAATTATCTTTTTTTTATCTATCTATGGTGAGAACTATCCTCTACTCTCTAGTCTCTACTTCTCGATCTCAGCACTGTAAATGCTTTTTTAAAGCGCCACGCGTTGCGATTTTGTTGGAGATGCTCTAACATGGCAGACGAGTGCTTTAATGTTGCCCACAAGATGCGCAAGTATTACTAGTAGTATATTTTTCTTGCCATGTTGAGATTTTAAAACCACGAGTGCGAACATGCAGAGGAGCAATGAAGACAAAACACGGGATATTGGGGACATCTTCAAGGAGTGTGGCAAGTTAAAGAGGAGCTGCACTGAACCTGTAAAACGAGCTTTTGTAAGTAACACCCTTTCAATTACTTTCGTTTAGCCTCGTGTTCTTTGATGTGTATATGTTGTAGTTTCTGTTTCTCTTAAGCTTGGTGTTCTTCGATGTGTAATAAGAAGAGTCTTAATTGTCCTAATGCTTTCGTTTTTAGCTTGATGTAGGAAGTGGGTGTTCGCACCTTCTAGTCTGTTTTTTTTTCTTTTGAATTCACTTCTCCGAGTTCTATTTATCTGGCTTCTACTAAATGGATCTAGGTTGCTCTGAGAATTGATCTAAAAAAGAAGTAACTTCATGTCAGGATGCAGTTCCTGCGAGGAGGGAAGTATGGTCAACCTCGAGATCATGTTTCCAAAATGAGGCTGGATTACACACAAGGTGCCAGATCCCTAATGATGCTGGATTAGACACAAGGTGCAAATTCCCAGATGATGCTGGATTACACACAAGCCAAGTGGAGTCGTTAGCTATTCGTGTCCTTGTGGCATTAGTAAAGACTGAAAGAAAGCATGCAGCAGCCCTTGAGAATGTAGCTGAGTTCCTGAAGAAGCAAAAAGAGCAATCAGATGCTCTCTTCACCCAAGCCAAAGAAGAGATGGAAGAAGCCAGAAATAAGCTAGCAGAGGCAGAGCAGGCTAGGCGTCTCCTTCTATCTAAAATTATTGCCAATACAAAATTTCCTTCATAATAGCTAGGTTCAAATGTTTATCTAGTCAGCATGCCTGTTGTGATGTCCGTGCATCTACTGATGTGGCACAAAATATATATTTTTGGGTCATGTAATAACAGCAATTACTTTCCATACAATAACAGACGAAGCATTGGACATGGTATAGTTCACGCGCACATTCCAAGTTCAACTTCCACATCAAACTCATGTTCACAGATATATGCACATTCATACATAATGTCCACAACCATGATTGACTTCAAAGCCAAAAAAATGTGAGGAGAGTTATAAATAAAGAAAAACCTCTACTAGTTCCTGCTACCAGTGCGAGCACAACAAGTCAAGACCATGCGTAAATTAATTATATTTTAGTCATTTTTGTGTTCTAAAATGCCTGCCGGCTCGCAGAAGGACGTGTTGCCGGCACAATGTTGGATTCAATGAAGGCAGGCGGGGCAGTCTTAAGCTGGTTGCACGCGGCGAGGAGGCATGCTTAGCTGGGCTTGCAGCGAGTGCAGCCCTCTTGGCTGGTGTGCCGGTTCAATGCCTGCGCTATGAGAGCTCGCGTCCGTGTCAGAGCAATCACTCCCTCTAGTCCTTTTTTGTTTGGGTATAACAAAATCTCATTTTTCATTCATATTTTACAACTAAAATTCGTGGACAAACTTTAACCCAAAATACGATGGGGACTAGTAAACCGGAATGGAGGTAGTAGTTTTTTTTAATCAAAGAAGGGTTTCCCCTTCCGATTCTCATTACTGAAAACCAGCATCTAAATCTAAACCATAGTATTTGCCCTAGAACTACCAGGTTCAACATCTCGCAACATAAACCCATACAACCATACGCCAAGGAGGTACGTAGTGCTATGAATTCCATTTTCGCTCCATACCAATCGTTCTAAAAACTACTACTACTTATAAAGCGCCATTGAAAATCGGAACTCTTAACCCCGCTAAAAAATGATATTTTAAACGTGGCTACTCGATCTGTGGCAACTGTCAAGCCACCGCGCTCCAAGTCGTTCACTTGTGGTCCCGACCATCAACTCCTACGGATCAAATTATCACGCGAGCTGACTATTCCTACAAAGGTTCTCCACCATGTACCCGGTACCCTCGAATGCACCAATCGTGCACCTAGGGTTTTAGGGTTTATTTGTTAACGTCGCCTTTATGTAACACTCATGTGTGCGAGACAGCGAGAGGCCGACTGCGTGCGTGCGCCTCTTCTCTTCGTATATGTACTCCACCGTTTGTTTGGTGTCCAATAAATTATAATAAATACTAGCAATGTGCCAATGTGTTGCCACACGATCAAAGTAGATTAATACATATTCACCGATTTGATAGAAAAAAGTCTAGTTTTGAAATACGTATATCACTAAAAATATGTTATGTTTCACTCAAAATATATTCCTTTGGCAGTTTTGATGAGATAAGGGAGGAATGTTGTTGGTTTCAAGATTCGAGAAGTGGTATATGTCTAATTTCTACTCTTACTAGCAAGATGCCCGTGCGTTTCACGGAACATCAAGATCTTGTGGGAGAAAAGGATGAACGAGGGAACGCCTTATCTGCAAATGTGGTGAGGAGTGCGGGTAAATTGCCATATTTTCCTTCCTATCCGTCAGATATAAATTAGACGACCTACATTGCGGGATGGCAGGCCCACCATCATCACCAACTCTATTTTTATCCCTACTCTTATAAAAAGCATTGTCGGTGATGATCGGTGCTCGCCGAGGAGTCTGGACTAGGGGTGTCCGGACAGCCGGACTATCAATATCCGCGGACTCCCTGACTACGAAGATAGAAGATTGAAGACTCCAGCTCGTGTCCGGAAGGTACTTTCCTTGGTGTGGAAGGCAAGCTTGGCAATACGGATATGTAGATCTCCTACCATTGTAACCGACTGTAACCCTAGCCTCTCCGGTGTCTATATAAACCGGAGGGCTTTAGTCCAGAGGACACAACATTACATCTCAACAATCATACCATAGGCTAGCTTCTAGGGTTTAGCCTCCTTGATCTCGTGGTAGATCTACTCTTGTACTACCCATATCATCAATATTAATCAAGCGGGACGTAGGGTATTACCTCCATCGAGAGGGCTCGAACACAGGTAAAAACATTGTGTCCTCGTCTCCTGTTACCATCCGCCTAGACGCATAGTTCGGGACCCCCTACCCGAGATCCGCCGGTTTTGACACCGACATTGGTGCTTTCATTGAGAGTTCCTCTGTGTCGTCGCCGATGGAGCGGATGCCTTCACCCGTCTTCAAAGACGGTGTTTTCACGGAGAAGCCTTGGCTGCCGGTCAAACTATCCGCTTGGTGGCTTCCTTATGGCCACCTCTCCGGCCGTCGCTTCGGCAATGACTTCTCAAGTCGTCGAAAGCAATCTTCGCGTCAGCCCTAAAGCTGCCGAACAGTTAGATCCGATCGAGCTCTCGTCTGTCAACGAGCTCTTGGATCGCATCGCCGCCCTGGGAGTCGCAACAGACTACAATCAGATTGGGCTTAAAACCGATCTGAGAGAGATTAACTCTCCCCAGGTTACCCACCACATCGAAGTGGTAGAAGAACAACTCGGCAATTCGTTGCCATTGTTGAAAACAATTTGTGTCCGGATTCCCGAGCCCTCCATGCCGGACTCCTGCGGAGGGACGGACTCTGATCGAGCATCGAACCTTAAATCGTGCGTCGCTCCGGACTCGCTGGGCTGTTTCCAGCAAATCAAGCTTCCGAATTCGGAAGTCCCGCGGCCATTGATCCCAAAGATGGGCAGGGATCCGGATTTTATTACACCCTCCCGCCCAGACATATGCGACCTATCTCTAATTCGGCAAGAGCCCTCGTAAACAAAGACATCATTCTTGGGCGATTCCTCCTGGTTATGGACAGGATAAAGGACTACCGAGAGGAGAACGCAATCTCAATATTCTGCAATAACTTCACGGACAAGGGAATCCTGAACACCATTGATCGTCGCAAAATTGCGTGTTTCACCGATCTGGCGTCCATAGTACGAAAGTACTGCGCAATGGAAAGTTTTCGGAAAACCGAAAATCAATTTTGGGATAATCCGACCCCAATCCAAGTCCGCGGTAAAAGGGCGCCTCTCAAAAAGGCCCCAGATGCAAAAACCAAAAAGCAAAAACCCAGCAAGGGAAGCGGAACCATACTGGAGGGATGGCTCAATGGACCCTGTAAAATTCATAATACGGGGGGAGCTGTCCCAACACATAGCCTTCGAGCATGTTGGATACTACGGCAGGTGGCCAAAAGTGGCGAAGAGCTTCTAGCTCCGGGAAACCACCCCAACAATACCAACACGGTGTCAATAGTCTTGAGACTTTCGATCGAATAATATGCGAAAACGAACAATCCATGAACTCGCCAAGTCTACCAAGTAGCAACAAGCAAATCCATGGAGCGACACAGCTATCACCTTGGCGCTAGCGACGAGCCCACAACTCGAACTACGAGCCCCACCAGACCGGTACTTAGTCCCATAGTGGACGGCTTTCGATCGACAAAAGTCCTCATGGACGGCGGCGGCGGACTAAACCTCATTTACGAGGAAACCCTGCGGAAAATGGAAATCGATTGAGCCGATTGAGCGAAGCAAAGACAACCTTCAGAGGAATAATCCCTAGCCGGAAGCGCACTGCACGGAAAAATCACACTCGATGTGGTGTTCGCTCTCCGGACAATTACAGATCCGAAGAAGTCACGTTCCTGTAGCCCTGCTCAGCAGCGGCTATCACGCCATATTAGGACGAGAGGCATTCACAATTTTTCAAGCAATACCTCATTACGGGTACATGAAGCTCAAAATGCAGGCCCAGCGGAATAATCACTCTCGTCTGATCCGGACACAGCACTACCGAAAACAAAACAGCCGCACTAGCCCTCGGCGCTATCCAAGCCTTAGCGGCAGAGGAACTTATCAGCGCCACGCCCACGGTAAACAGGACGACGTGATACTTGATAAAAGATCCAAGTCCACCTCCTTCAAACCAGCAGATGAGATAATTAAATTTCAGGTCCACCCAACGGACCCAACAAAGACGGCCTCCATCGGGCCACAGTTGAACCCCGAAGTCGACGCCGCACTGCGCGAATTCCTTCGGGAAAATTGGGACATCTTCGCCTGGCACCCTTCGGACATGCCCGGAATCCCTCGCAGGTTGGCAGAACACAGCCTAAACATCCTAAAAGGATTCAAACCAGTCAAACAGGCTCTTCGACGATTTTCCGAGCCCAAAAGACAGGCAATGGGAGAAGAGCTAGCCAAGTTATTGGAAGCCGGATTCATTAGAGATATCAAACATCCGGACTGGCTAGCAAATTTGGTGATGGTACCAAAGAAAGACAAATCCTGGCGCCTCTGCGTCGACTTCAAAGACCTCAATAAGGCTTGCCCAAAGGATCCCTTCCCCCTCCCCCGCATCGATAAAATTATTGACGCCACAGCAGGACACGATTCGTTGTGCTTCCTGGATGCATACTCTGGCTATCATCAAATAAAGATGGTGGAAGCAGATCAAGCCGCAACGGCATTCATCACTCCATACGGACCATTCTGCTTCAACACGATGCCCTTCGGACTTAAAAACACCGGCGCAACATATCAGCGCATGATTCAAACATGTCTGGCTACCCAGATCAGCAAAACAGTCGAGGCATACGTAGATGACGTAGTCGTCAAAACAAAACACGTCGAAACTTTAGTAGACGATTTGAGGCTCACATTCGACAACCTCGAGCATATGACATTAAGCTGAATCCGAGAAATGTGTTTTGGCGTATCAGCCGGAAGCTGCTGGGCTTCATCGATCCGTAGAGGATCAAGCAAATCCGCCAAAATCCGGGCTCATCACGCTTGGATATCCCAAAGGACCTCAAGCAAATACAAAATTAACGGGATGCGTGGCAGCCTTAAGCCGTTTGTCTCCCGTTTAGGAGAGAAGGCGTTGCCTTTATCGCCTCCTAAGGCGCACCAACACTTCGAGTGGACGGATGCGCCACCGCCGGACTCAAGAAATAAAGGCCATATTGGCAACAATCCGGTCTGGCTGCGCCCACTCAAAGCGAACCGATGTTGTTATACATCGCGCAACACATCAAGTTGTGAGCGCTGTCCTCGTCGTCGAACGAGCAAATGTAAGGGCATAAATCCCTCTTCAAAACCAGTGTATTATGTATCCACCGTGCTAACCCCTGCAAATCCCGTTACCCGCACTATCAAAAGATAGCATATGCGGTGTTCATGGCGTCTCGGAAGCTTCGGCACTACTTTCAAGAGTGTTCTTCTGAAGTACCACTCAATGACATTATAAATAACCACGACGCAACGGGCAGGATTGCAAAATGGGCCATTGAGCTCTTGCCATTCGACATAACTTACAAACCTCGACGAGCCATAAAGTCACAAGTTTTGGCTGACCGTCGCCGAATGGACTGAAGCCGAACTACCTAAAGAGTACGGCGATACTCCAATTGGACTATGCACTTCGACGGCTCCAAAATGTTGGCCGGATGGGGTCTGGCGTCGATCGACGCCCCCACCGGAGATCTGATCCCAAGACGTACTTCAAATAATGTACACGGACTCCAACAATGCAGCCGAATACGAGGCCTTGTTACATGGTCTCCGGATGGCGATCTCCATGGGCATTCAACGCCTAGAGGTGCGGGTATTCAAACCTTGCAATCTCCCAAATAAATGGAGACTTTGACGCCAAGGATCCGAAAATGGCAGCATATCGTAATGCTCAATCGAAAATGTCACTCGGTTTGAAGGACTCAATTCCATCACGTAGCCGAGATAACAACCAAGCGGCCGACATTATGGCACGATCGGCGCAAAACGTGATGTTGTCCTCCAAATATCTTCTCGAACGGCTCTTCAAGCCATCCGCATCTTGTGGGAAGAGGAGTTCGTAGCGACAAACCGGAGAGAGCCGCACTAACCGGTGATTCAGCAGATAACGTAACACAATCCGCCCACGATATAATGGCAATAATCGCCGTGGGATGAACCTTTCCTAGCCTACTTACTTAGGCAGGAACTTCCCGAAGACCAAAATGAGGCCCGCTGCATAGTACGGCGATCTAAGGCCTACAAGGTTCACGAGGGAGAACTTTATAAGAAAAGTACCACCGGAGTCCTTCAAAGGTGTATCTCCGAAGAAGAAGGGCGAAACCTCCTGGCCAAAATCCATGCCGAACTAGGTGGACACCACGCAGCAGCCCGGGCCCTGGTAGGAAAGGCGTTCCGTACAGGATTTTATTGGCCAACAGCTCGGGCAGATGCACAGGACTTGGTCCAGCGATGCGTCGGTTGTCAACTCTTCGCTAATCAGAGTCATATGCCACCCACCGCCCTCAAAACCATACCCATTACCGGCCATTCGCGGTGCAGGGGCTTGACATGGTGGGACCCTTAAAGGGGAACCCACAAGAAAAAATATACATGCTGGTCATGGTGGATAAATTCACCAAATGGATAGAGGCCAAACCGGTCAAAACGGCAGAGTCCGGACCAGTGATAGACTTTACATCAGAGGTGGTACACCGTTACGGAGTCCCCCACAGCATCATCACCGATAACGGCACAAACTTCACAGCTGATGAAGTCAAGGCATGGTGCAAAAATATGGGCATTAAGCTCGACTATGCGTCAGTCTATCACCCTCAAACCAATGGTCAAGTGGAAAGAGCAAACGGTCTAATAATGAGCGGCATTAAACCCAGACTAGTGAGGTCACTCACTAAATCAGACACCCAATGGGTCGAGGAGCTCGACTCAGACTGGGGCTGCGGACAACGCCTAACCGTACTACCGGATTCACACCATTTTTATGGTATACGGCGCAGAGGCGTTCGCCTGCGACATTATTCATGACTCACCTCGAGTGCGCATGTATGAGGAAAGAGAAGCTGAGCTCGATCGGCAGGACAGCTTGGACACATTGGAGGAAGAACGTGACATCGCCAAGGCTCGCTCCGCATTTTACCAAAGCAGAGGCTCGAAGATATCAAAGCGAGAGAAGCACGGGCCAAGACCTATAACGTTGGTGAACTAGTTCCACGCTGCCGGACAAGAAAAAGGACAAGCTCAAACCCGGATGGGAAGGCCCTTCATTATTGATCAAGTCTCGACCGCGGAACGCATCGTTTACTTAAATGCGTCGGACAACCGACTCGAGCCAAACCCATGGAACGCAGCCCGACTCCGCGATTCTATGCCTAGCGCCGACTAAGAGTTCGCCCCTTCCCCTTCCAACCTTTTATATTTCCGCTGTCTTCCCTTCTCTTTGTATCCTTTTAATTAATAAAGCCCCTCGGGGCCTATTTTCGCATCCTTTGCATACACACGATGTGCCACCCTTTTCGTTATTCTGAGGGCTTCTTTTACGAAGCTCAACTATACTGGTTTTATACCCAACACATGTGTCATGCTTCCACATGTACCTTTTACTCGCCATTATATGCATCGATATGACTTAAGTTTTGGCAAAGCTGGGTTGCTCGGCTCTGTGCTTACCCCACGTTCCCGATTGTTCGGCTAGGAGGTAAAGGAGCACCTCTGCGATTGTTCTCGCCGGTCACCGGATGTGTACCTCAGGTGGGTGAAGCGAAAGCTAGCGTTCTTAAGGGAATATTCGGTCGGTGATTTCAAAGATGACTTTTACCTATTTTTTCCATATGCCCCCAGATGTTTTACTGCTCCATTGGCAGTCCGGATATGCACTTTAGGGCATGCCACCCCAGCGAAAGGAACCCTTAACGGAACTATTCTCCCTGGAAGATGTTTCTTACTAACCATGTAATATAACATAACTAGTTGGGCACTTGCCTGATAAAGCACTAATGACCCCTACGCCTTGTCTCCATGCATACCATGGTTATTTATTAACCAAAAAGGTATTCGGACACACTCCGGACCCTAGGGTCCCGAGGTTGAAGCGAAAAGGTCGGCAACGGCAAACGATCTACAATCCGCTAGAAGGCATTTCACATGTCATTTTAAAGGATAACATACATTATCAAGTTTATTGATTGTATTCCTCCTCAATCCCGTCTAACAGGCTGTCTAGCTTACAATCCCGCTAGGAAAATTTAGCAGCCAGTTCTACCGGCTGAACACTAAACTCACAGGATCTCCTTCCGTCGGGCCCCACCGGTCCAACTCGCCATATGGTTGGGATCCGCCTTCTTGTACCGCGTCTTCACCATGGCCCAAGCCTCCCGGCACCTTGACGGCAGGTCGAAACCTTCCATTAAACGGAAGCGCCGCCGCACTCCCTGTAGCTTCTCTGCAAGCTCCCCGAGGCCCTCGGGCGGGGCAAGGGATGGCCATAAAGCCTGTACGGCGCCACTCATTGCCTGCCGAACTCGTTCGAACAGCTGCAACAGTTCGGGAAGTTGATCACCCATCGATACGGGCATCTCCTCCGCAGGATGGCCCGTGAGTATACCTACAAGACATGTTATGTCAAATCACTTCCTCGCCGAACTCTTCTTCCTTCAAGAGTTCGCTCAAGCACTCACTATAGATGCCGCGACGAAGTCGTTGATTCTCCTTGACGGAGCCGGATAGCTCGGCCTGTGCGCCTTTAAGCTCTTCTCCGAGCTTGGCATTTGCATCTTGGAGTTTGTTCCTTTCCTGCTGAACTCTATTCAGCACGTTCTCGCCGGCCTTTAGCTGGCGCAGCAGCGCTTGCCTGTCCGGATCTTGTTCGGCGGCACCTGAAGTGTCTTTATTAGACTCACACGCATAACGCACGGCGCTTATATTCATTTATACAAATATGTTACCAGGAGGGGTCTTTTCGTCTCCTCCTGCGGCAGCAAGTGCGGCCTCAAGTTGGGCCATGCAATCTTGCAGCTCCCGGGACAGCTGGGCGTTCTTCTCGTTAAGAGCCTGAAAGTTTACATGATCCTTAAATCAGTTAACATAACTAATTTAAGTCTCGGGGGCTACTGGTGTGTGCAACCACTAAAATTCTCTTACCCGTATGTCTTTAACATACTGCTCCGTGGCCCTGGTAAAACCATTTTGGGCAGCCCGGAGATGCGCGTCCCCTGCGTTGAAGGCATCCAATGCCTCAGGGGAAAAGCAAGCCTCTTGAAAAATTGTCCGGCGGCGTCTATGATTCATAGCGCTCTCCACCTCTGACTTTGTGGCGGACAGTCTGTCGGTATCCTCCGTTGGAGTAGGATCCGGTTCGCATCTTGCGCTTGCCTCCCCCTCCAGTCCAGGTGCTGGAGCCCGGCTGGTATTGGTGGGATTGGCAATTCCTGTGCTCGCAGTCCGGCAAGCGCTTTTCCTTCTACAAAGATCATGAGCACTTAGAAAGTTTCCTCAGAACGTTGCTCAGAAAGATCAAACACGAGCTATACCTCTGCGGCGATGTTTCCGCCCGCGCGGCGCTCCTTTTCCTCCTACTGGTTCGGCCTGACCGCTGTAGGTCGGCCGCCGCAGGCCCGGCTCCCGGCCGGATTGGCGCTTCCTGCAAAACACCATCGTTCGCGAAGGACAGAAATATGCAAGGATAAGATAATGGTGTCCGGACTTCGATCTTGGTCACCTGGGATGCCGAACTTAGCCGGGGTAGTTCGCCAGAATGGCGACTAGCGATCATCAACGCTGAGCTGGTGATACACCCGCCGATTAGCTCCACCCCGAGGTCCGGATCCTCTTCGGAGGCCGGACCCAGGGATCCTTCCGGGTCCGCGGGTTGTGGAGCAGGACTCACCATGTCCTCCACAGTCCGGCGTAGACTCTGCGCCGTAGACGTGATATAAGAAGCTTAAACTTCAAAAATACGGGTAGAGACCCTTTTTGAGGTGTTCGCTTACCCATCCTCTGGGATTGACCATAGAAAACCCATCCACGGGGTTCGGACTAAGGAAATCCTCCTTCTCCCCCTTGTACAGACCGGACAGGATCTTCGCCAGATCCTTGGTCGAATCCGGCCCTTTGCGGTCATGCCGGGTGGCATCGTCCTCCCCATTGAAATCCCACATGGGGTGGCCTCTGTATTGCAGCGGCTGCACCCCCCGCTTGATGCACGTCGCCATGACTCCAATCATGGTCAAGCCGGAATGAGCCATTAATCTTATTCGGCCCATCAGGTAGTGGACGCTCTTGTCTTCCTCCAAACGAGGGCTCCGTGGGCGCCAGCTGAGGCGTTTCTTCAAAGGAGCAGCATCAAACTCCGGGAGACCAATCCGGACTGGGTCGGGCAGCGGAGCGTCTACAATATAAAACCATTCCGAGGGCCAGTCTTCGGACGCCCTCTTGGGGGTGCCGGATAGGTATCCGGTCCCGGCGATGCACCATATCTCGGCGCCGCCTACTTGATATATGGACCCCTGGTGAGAACGGGGTACGAGGCAGAATAGCCTCTTCCACAATGCGAAATGGGGCTCGATGCCCGTGAATAGCTCACAAAGAGCTACGTAGCCGCGATGTGCAACATGAAGCGGGCGTGAGGTGGTGGAGCCGAGTCCGTAGAACTTCAGAGCCCGCGGAGGAACGGATGTATTGGAAATCCGAGCCCCTTATTAGATAGGGGACGGCACACCCGCTCCCCCTGTTGGGGCTTGGGGTGTCCTCCGCCGCCTCCCACCTCGAGCAGTAACCAGTCCGGCTCGGACCGGAACCATGAAGGACGGGGAAGCAGTCCCTCCGCTTGGAGCTTTGCTAGCTCGTCAGGCGAATAGAGCACCTCCTCCAATCCCCGGCGATGGGCTGGGAGCGCGTGAGGAAGAGCCGCGCTGACGATCCATGGTGGAATGGATTTCAGGTCGAGGCGCTCGATGGAGTATACGCGGGAGGAGGGTGGTGCGGTTTGATCTCGATCCTGCCCTTTAATAGGCGGTGACCCGCACAATAAGGGGGTAAATGTAAAGACTCCTGGCCTTTCGCATTCGATGCGGACGCGTGGAAGAGGGCCGTAATTTGGCGCCGAAGCCAAGAAGCACAAGATTCGAGGTAAAGCGGACATCGCTCGGCAGAACATGGAATTCAAAGGAGAACCCGCTTGCAACATCAAGACTACAAAACGCTGGACTTATCGTCATTGAAGCACGGTTCGGGGCTACCGAGGAGTCTGGACTAGGGGTGTCCGGACAGCTGGACTATCAATATCCGCGGACTCCCTGACTACGAAGATAGAAGATTGAAGACTCGGCTCGTGTCCCAAGGTACTTTCCTTGGCGTGGAAGGCAAGCTTGGCAATACGGATATGTAGATCTCCTACCATTGTAACCGACTGTAACCCTAGCCTCTCCGGTGTCTATATAAACCGGAGGGCTTTAGTCCCGAGGACACAACATTACATCTCAACAATCATACCATAGGCTAGCTTCTAGGGTTTAGCCTCCTTGATCTCGTGGTAGATCTACTCTTGTACTACCCATATCATCAATATTAATCAAGCAGACGTAGGGTATTACCTCCATCGAGAGGGCTCGAACTCGGGTAAAACATTGTGTCCCTCGCCTCCTGTTACCATCCGCCTAGACGCACAGCATTCGGGACCCCCTACCCGAGATCCGCCGGTTTTGACACCGACACCTGCCATCCTGCAATATAGGCCGTCCGATCAATATCTGACGGATAGGAAGGAAACTATGGCAATTTTGCAAAAATATACCCACACCCCTCTCCACATTTGCAAATAAGGCCTTCCCTCGTTCATCCTTTTCCCCCACAAAATAAACTACTCATACAAATGCATCTTGATGTTCCGTGCAACGATGGGCATCTTGCTAGTTGTTGCAAAAAGCCCATGTGTGTGTGAGAGAGAAGGAGAGTGGAGGAGGACGGAGTGCATGTGTGACAAAGACACAAGGAGTGTGTGTGCAATAGGTATTGGCTTAAAATGAGGCGATAGTGTGTGTGTGCACGATCAAGAGGGCGTGTCTCAAGAAGGGAAGAAAAATCTACATAGATACAAGGAGCGGGAGAGAGACATGTATGCGATAGTGGAAGCATGAGTGTGCGGGTGTATAAACCTATCTAGAGGCTAGTCGATAAATGTTTGTGAGAGAAATACGAGTCGGGGTGCGAAAGCGAGAGTTTTGTGTGAGAGAGAGAGAGAGACGGTAGTCGGGAAGGGGAGTGGAAGCAGGAGTTGTGTGTGTGTCTGTGAGAGAGAGGGGGGCTGTCTAATCGGTAAACAAATGAATAATGTCAGTCTGGGACGGAGACGAAAAGGAGACTGCAACAAATGTTGTGTCTACAGGAGAGAGAGAGAGAGAGAGAGAGAGAGAGAGGGAGAGAGGGAGAGAGAGAGAGAGAGAGAGAGAGAGAGAGAGAGAGAGAGAGAGAGAGAGAGAGAGAGAGAGAGAGAGAGAGAGAGAGAGAGAGAGAGAGGGAGAGGGAGAGAGAGAGGGAGAGAGAGAGAGAGAGAGAGGGAGAGAGAGAGAGGAGAGAGAGAGAGAGAGAGAGAGAGAGAGAGAGAGAGAGAGAGAGAGAGAGAGAGAGAGAGAGAGAGAGAGAGAGAGAGAGAGAGAGAGAGAGAGAGAGAGAGAGAGAGAGAGAGAGAGAGAGAGAGAGAGAGAGAGGGAGAGGGAGAGGAGAGAGGGAGAGGGAGAGGGAGAGGGAGGAGGGAGGGGAGGGAGGGAGGGAGGAGAGAGAGGAGAGAGAGAGAGAGAGAGAGAGAGAGAGAGAGAGAGAGAGAGAGAGAGAGAGAGAGAGAGAGAGAGAGAGAGAGAGAGAGAGAGAGAGAGAGAGAGAGAGAGAGAGAGAGAGAGAGAGAGAGAGGGAGATAGAGAGAGAGAGAGAGAGAGAGAGAGAGAGAGAGAGAGAGAGAGAGAGAGAGAGAGAGAGAGAGAGAGAGAGAGAGAGAGAGAGAGAGAGAGAGAGAGAGAGAGAGAGAGAGAGAGAGAGAGAGAGAGAGAGAGAGAGAGAGAGAGAGAGAGAGAGAGAGTAATTTTAGTGGTATGATTCATATGTAGAGACATATAGGGTGTGTGAGACAATCCCATAGAGAGAAAGACAAAGTGAAAAACGAGTGGAGACTGTGTGTGTGGCGGTGAAAAAGAAAGCTTAGGTACCGAGTGATACGAGAGAACAGTAGAGACATGAGAGATAATGAAAACCGTGTAATGTATAATGATAGGGAGAGTGTGACACTTCTCAAGGGAGACATCGAGAGACCACGTTTGCGAGGATAGGAGAAACATGAAGTGAGCATGCGGGTGAGCTGGAGAAACGAGAGTGGTAGCTACCTGAAGGAGCATGCATGCGAGAGAGATGGGCGTGAAAGGAGTGAACATAAAAGGGATTCAAATATTTGAATTCGAGATGATGATACATGTAATCCATACTCAAACCAAAATTGATCTATCAGACATGCATACTCATATGAATTCACACACATCTATGTTATTTAATATGTAGATATTACTGATCCATACATTTTAGTAGAACATAATTTGGTTAAAAAAAATTGAATTCAACCTTAAGATTTTGAGATCATTGTATTTGTAAATCATATTATACATATAAAGGAGCAGAATTCTTTGTTGTGCTTTTGAAAGTATATATAAAAATGATGTATATAGAATTTAATTCCAATTGAAAATGGATCCCGCCAAAAAATAGAATACAAACGGGATTCAATTATGTTATGCTGTAAACATGCACTCTGCAAAATTTGAACGAAGCGGGAAAGTCGCAAGAATCACCAAACCAAAATCTGCGAGATGGAAATTACTACTGCCTATCCCTGCCACGCAAAGCCTATCTGCTGGATTTCTATAGGTTTCGATAGGGGTAGGTTTGTAATTTCACCCAAATGTTACGTAACCGCCTCTCACCAGGATTCATACACGGTGGGCGCTAAAACACAGTGTGTCCTCAGCCGAAATCGACTCCCTCCCCGATTCATATTCATACACGGTGGGCGCCAAAAACAAACTCTCGTCGAAAAATATTCGGTGTATGCGAGATTACCGTCCTATCCCCAACCGACTAATATTGTTGTGATGTAGGAGATTTGAAATGGGGGCTAAGTTTGTAAATTTCCTTACATTTGAGACAAGCGCGCCCTGAATACATGGTTCCCCCCTTCCTCTCTACCTCCCTTTTCCCAATTTGTACTCCGTGGGCGCCAAAACACCCTCTTAACCCCAGCCTCCTCCGTCTGCCACCCAGTCCACCGCCGTCCTCCTCCACCATGCCGGAGCTGATACGCCGATGCCACCGTCCATTACAAGAGATTGACTTCTCTCATCCACGGCTTCGGACCGAGATCCTTGCATCCCGTCCTCTCGCTTCATCCTCGCTGCCGCCCACCTTGCCGGGCGCCGCCTCTACGATGTCTCGGCCCACCACGCCCGCCACCACCGCTACCCTCCTAGATCTGCTTCCATGCCACTGACAGCCATCGCTACTGCAGCACCATCAAATTCTCAGTAGATGCATACACGACGCCGCACCAGAGGCGGTACTCTTTCGTATCTGCTCAATTTATTTATCGCGGCAAGAAAATAGATCGCCACTGCTTTACTTTGATTTCTTGTCTTGGTTGCGAAGTTGCCTTTGTCCGGTTTGCACCTACAGATCCACCATGGCACGCTCAACACTATACTCCCAATGCTTATGGTTTTCACCTTTTATATTCCACACTAGTTAAATCATAGTAGACTAAATTTCAAAATTGGGTCAGTCGATTTTTCAGAGCTCGCCGGAGTTCGCCGGTGCGAACGAAGGGGCTCGGGTGGTTGTGGGGCCTCGCCGAACAAAGAAAACTCGACGTGGGTGGGTATTGGGGCGGGGGTGGGGGTGGGGGTGGCGGAGGAACACAAGTGGTGGGGGCTGGTGGTCCGGCCAGTGATAACCCGCAAGTATACAGGACCAATTGTAGCCTCTTTCGATAAGTAAGAGTGTCGAACACAATGAGGAGCTAAAGGTAGAACAAATATTCCCTCAAGTTCTATCGACCACCGATACAACTCTACGCACGCTTAGTGTTCGCTGTACCTAGAACAAGTATGAAACTAGAAGTACTTTGTAGGTGTTGTTGGATAGGTTTGCAAGATAATAAAGAACACGTAAATAAAAAGTAGGGGCTGTTTAGATAACGAAGCAATAAAGTAAATATAGCGAGTGTGGAAAAGTGGTGGTAGGAGTTGTGAAATTGTCCCTAAGCAATTGACTACGTTACTAGACCGGTAATCACTATTGCAATTCTATTTGAGGGAGAGGCATAAGCTAACATACTTTCTCTTCTTGGATCATATGCACTTATGATTGGAACTCTAGCAAGCATCTGCAACTACTAAAGATCATTAAGGTAAAAAACCCAACCATAATATTAAAGTATCAAGTCCCATTTATCCCATACGCAAACAGCCTACTTACTCGGGTATGTGCTTCTGTCACTCACGCCACCCACCATAAGCAAATCATGAACATATTGCAAACCCTACAGCGGGGATCCCTCACTCTTGCGCGACACGGAGAGCACCTTAGGACAACACCAATAATAAAACATGCAACTCAAACCAATCACAGCAATTCATCAACCACCAATAGGACAATGAAAATTTACTCATACATCATAGGATGGAAACACATCATTGGATAATAATATGAAGCATAAAGCACAATGTTCAAGTAGAGGGTACAGCGGGTTGCGGGACAGTGGACCGCTGAATATAGATGGGGGAAGGTGATGGAGATGTTGGTGAAGATGGCGGAGGTGTTGGTGAAGATCGGGGTGATGATGATGGCCCCCGGTGGCGTTCCGGCGCCACCGGAAGCAAGGGGGAGAGAGCACCCCTTCTTCTTCTTCTTCCTTGACCTCCTCCCTAGATGGGAGAAGGGTTTCCCCTCTGGTCCTTGGCTCCGATGTCTTGGGAGGGGCGAGAGCCCCTCCGAGATTGGATCTATCTCTCTGTCTCTCTCTGTTTCTGCGTTTTGGGATTCTGCCCTGGCACCGTTTCTTTTATATCCGGAGATCCGTAACTCGATTGGATTGAAACCTTCGCCAGATCTTTTTCCAAAATTAGCTTCTGGCGGCCAAAGAAGGGCATCAACCGCCTTACAGGTGCCCAGGAGGGTGGGCGCGCCCACAGAGTGGGCGTGGGCCCCTGTCTCGTGGCCACCTCGGCACCGCCTCGCTGATTTTACTTCCCAAAAATCACAAATATTCCAAAATAATTCTCCATCCGTTTTATCCTGTTTGGACTCCGTTTGATATGGGGTTTCGCGAAACATAAAACATGCAATGACAGAACTGCACTGGCAATCGGATCAATATGTTAGCCCCAAAATAATATAAAAAGTTGCCGAAGTATATGAAAGTTGAATAATATTGGCATGGAACAATTAAAAATTATAGATACGACGGAGACGTATCAGCATCCCCAAGCTTAATTCCTGCTCGTCCTCGAGTAGGTAAATGATGAAAAAGATAATTTTTGATGTGGAATTCTACCTAGCATAATCTTGATCATGTAATCTAATCATGGCATGAATATTAAGACACGAGTGATTCAAAGCAATAGTCTATTATTTGACATAAAAACAATAATACTAAGGGCATCCCAACAAACAATCATGTCTTTCAAAATATCAATGCTTCCAAAACGTTATCCCTACAAAATCATATAGTCTTGTATGCTCCCTTTTCTTAACACAAGATACCCCTCATGCCTATCCCGGTGTAAGCCAAACAATTGTTTCACACTTTAGCATTCTCAAACTTTTTCAACCTTCACGCAATACATGAGCGTGAGCCATGGATATAGCACTATGGGTGGAATTGAATATGATGGTGAAGGTTATGTGGAGAAGACAAAAAGGTACAAAGTCTCACATCGACGTGGCTAATCAACGGGCTATAGAGATGCCCATCAATTGATGTCAATGCGAGGAGTAGGGATTGCCATGCAACGGATGCACTAAGAGCTATAAGTGTATGAAATCTCAACAAAAGAAACTAAGTGGGTATGCATCCAGCTTGCTTGCTCATGAAGACCTAGGGCATTTGAGGAAGCCCATCGTTGGAATATACAAGCCAAGTTCTATAATGAAAATTCTCACTAGTATATGAAAGTGACAACAAAGGAGACTCTCTATATGAAGAACCTGGTGCTACTCTAAAGCACAAGTGTGGTAAAAGGATAGTAACATTGCCCCTTTTTTCTCTTTTTTTCTTTTTTTCTTTTTTGTGGGCGGGCTTCTTCGGCCCCCTTTTTTATTTAGGCTTCTTTGGCATTTCCCTTTTTCCTTTTTTTCTTCTTCTTTTTTTTCATGGAGTAATGCTCTATAATGATGATCATCACACTTTTATTTACTAACAACTCAATATTACAACTTGATACTGGAACAAAGATATGACTCTATATGAATGCTTCCGGCGGTGTACCGGGATGTGCAATGATCTAGCGTGGCAATGACATCAAAAAAACGGACAATCCATGAAAACATCATGCTAGCTATCTTACGATCATGCAAAGCAATATGACAATGAATGCTCAAGTCATGTATATGATGACGATGGAAGTTGCATGGCAATATATCTTGGAATGGCTATGGAAATGCCATGATAGGTAGGTATGGTGGCTGTTTTGAGGAAGATATAAGGAGGCTTATGTGTGATAGAGCGTATCATATCACGGGTTTGGATGCACCGCTAAGTTTGCACCGACTCGAGGTGAGAAAGGGCAATGCACTGCATCAAGAGGCTAGCAATGATGGAAGGGTGAGAGTGCGTATAATCCATGGACTCAACATTAGTCATAAAGAACTCACATACTTATTGCAAAAATTTATTAGCCCTTGAAACAAAGTACTACACACATGCTCCTAGGGGGGAGGTTGGTAGGAGTTAACCATCGCGCGCCCCCGACCTTCACGCAAAGATAATAATGCTATGTATTGAGCTTGCGTTGGTTTTCCTTGAAGAGGAAAGGGTGATGCAGCAATAGTAGCATAATTATTTCCCTCAGTTTTTGAGAACCAAGGTATCAATCCAGTAGGAGGCTCCTCAAAAGTCCCACATGCCTACACAAACAAACAAAGAACTCGCAACCAACGCAATAAAGATGTTGTCAATCCCTTCATGGCCACTTGCGAAAGTGATATCTGATAGAGATACTATGATAAGATAAATATATTTTTGGTATTTTATGATATAGATTGGAAAAGTAAAGATGCAAATAAAAGTAGATTGAAAAGCTTATATGATAAAAGATAGACCCGGGGGCCATAGGTTTCACTAGTGGCTTCTCTCAAGATAGCATAAGTATTACGGTGGGTGAACAAATTACTGTCGAGCAATTGATAGAAAAGCGAATAATTATGAGATTATCTAGGCATGATCATGTGTATATAGGCATCATGTCCGTGACAAGTAGACCGACTCCTGCATCTACTACTATTAATCCACACATCGACCGCTATCCAGCATGCATCTAGAGTATTAAGATCATAAAGAACAGAGTAACGCACTAAGAAAGATGACATGATGTAGAGGGATAAACTCATGCAATATGATATAAACCCCATCTTTTTATCCTCGATGGCAACAATACAATACGTGCCTTGCTACCCCTATTGTAACTGGGAAAGGACACCGCAAGATTGAACCCAAAGCTAAGCACTTCTCCCATTGCAAGAAAGATCAATCTAGCAGGCCAAGCCAAACTGATAATTCGAAGAGACTTGCAAAGATAACTCAATCATACATAAAAGAATTTAGAGGAGATTCTAATATTTCTCATAGATAAACTTGATCATAAACCCACAATTCATCGGATCTCGACAAACACACCGCAAAAAGAGTTACATCGAATAGATCTCCAAGAAGATCGAGGAGAACACGGTATTGAGATCCAAAAAGAGAGAAGAAGCCATCTAGCTAATAACTATGGACCCGAAGGTCTGTGGTAAACTACTCACAACTCATCGGAGGGGCTATGGTGTTGATGTAGAAGCCCTCCATGGTCGATTCACCCTCCGGCGGAGCGCCGGCAAAGGCTCCAAGATGGGATCTCGCTGATACAGAAGGTTGCGGCGGTGGAATTATGTTTTGTGGCTTGTTCTGATGTTCTCAGGGTACGTGGGTATATATAGGAGGAAGAAGTAGGTCGGTGGCTGCCCGAGGGGCACATGAGATAGGGGCGCGCCCTCCACCCTCGTGGCCGCCTCGGCTGCTTCTTGACTTGCACTCCAAGTCCTTTGGATCACGTTCGTTCCAAAAATCACGCTCCCGAAGGTTTCATTGCGTTTGTACTCCGTTTGATATTCCTTTTCTTCGAAATACTGAAATAGGCAAAAAACCAGCAATACGGGTTGGGCCTCCGGTTAGTAGGTTAGTCCCAAAAATGATATAAATGTGTAAAGTAAAGCCCATAAACATCCAAAACGGGTAATATGATAGCATGGAACAATCAAAAATTATAGATACGTTCGAGACGTATCAAGCATCCCCAAGCTTAATTCCTGCTCGTCCTCGAGTAGGTAGATGATAAAAACAGAATTTTTGATGTGGAATGCTACCTAGCATAATTCTCAATGTAATTTTCTTTATTGTGGCATGAATGTTCAGATCCAAATGATTAAAAATAAAAGTTCATATGACATAAAAAATAGTAATACTTCAAGCATACTAATCAAAGCAATCATGTCTTCTCAAAATAACATGGCTAAAGAAAGTTATCCCTACAAAATCATATAGTATGGCTGTTGCTTTATCTTCATCACACAAAGTATTTAATCATGCACAGCCCCGATGACAAGCCAAGCAATTGTTTCATACTTTAGTAAACTCAAACTTTTTCAACTTTCACGCAATACATGAGCGTGAGCCATGGACATAGCACTATATGTGGAATAGAATGGTGGTTGTGGAGAAGACAAAAAAGGAGAAGATAGTCTCACATCAACTAGGCGTATCAACGGGCTATGGAGATGCCCATTAATAGATGTCAATGTGAGTGAGTAGGGATTGCCATGCAACGGATGCACTAGAGCTATAAATGTATGAAAGCTCAACAAAAGAAACTAAGTGGGTGTGCATCCAACTCGCTTGCTCATGAAGACCTAGGGCATTTTGAGGAAGCCCATCATTCGAATATATAAGCCAAGTTTTATAATGAAAAATTCCCACTAGTATATGAAAGTGACAACATAGGAGACTCTCTATCATGATGATCATGGTGCTACTTTGAAGCACAAGTGTGGTAAAAGGATAGTAGCATTGTCCCTTCTCTCTTTTTCTCTCATTTTTTATTTTTTCTTTTTTTTCTTTTTTTTTCTTTTTTAGTCCGAAGTCTCATCCCGACTTGTGGGGGGATCATAGTCTCCAGCATCTTTTCCTCATCGGGACAATGCTCTAATAATGAAGATCATCACACTTCTATTTACTTACAACTCAAGAATTGCAACTCAATACTTAGAACAAGATATGACTCTATATGAATGCCTCCGGCGGTGTACCGGGATGTGCAATGAATCAAGAGTGACATGCATGAAAATTATGAAGGTGGCTTTGCCACAAATACGATGTCAACTACATGATCATGCAAAGAGCAATATGACAATGATGATGCGTGTCATATAAACGGAACGGTGGAAAGTTGCATGGCAATATATCTTGGAATGGCTATGGAAATGCCATAATAGGTAGGTACGGTGACTGTTTTGAGGAAGGTGTATGGTACCAGCAAAAGTTGTGCGGCACAAGAGAGGCTAGCAATGGTGGAAGGGTGAGAGTGCGTATAATCCATGGACTCAACATTAGTCAAAAGAACTCATATACTTATTGCAAAAATCTACAAGCCATCAAAAACAAAGTATTACGCGCTTCCTGGGGGATAGATTGGTAGGAAAAGACCATCGCTCTTCCCCGACCGCCACTCACAAGGAAGTCAATCAATAAATGAAATTGTGCTACAACTTCATCACAAAGCGGTTCACCATACGTGCATGCTACGGGAATCACAAGCTTCAACACAAGTATTCTTTAAATTCATAATCACCCAACTAGCATGACTCTAATATTACCACCTCCATATCTCAAAACAATTATCAAGTATCAAATTGATCATAGCTTCCAATTCACTTTCTATGATAGTTTTCATTATACCCAACTTGGATGCCTACCATTCTAGGACCAATTTTATAACCATAGCAAATACTATGTTGTTCTAAGAGACTCTCAAAATAATATAAGTGAAGCATTAGAGATCAACAATTTCTTCAAAATTAAGCCACCGCCGTGCTTTAAAAGATATAAGTGAAGCACTAGAGCAAAAACTATCTAGCTCAAAAGACATAAGTGAAGCACAAAGAGTATTCTAATAAATTCTAATCAAGTGGGCTTCTCCCAAAAGGTGTGTACAGCAAGGATTATTGTGGTAAACTAAAAAGCAAAAACTAATATCATACAAGACGCTCCAAGCAAAACACATATCATGTGGCGAATAAAAATATAACTCCAAGTAAAGTTATCAATGAACGAAGACGAAAGAGGGGATGCCTTCCCGGGGCATCCCCAAGCTTAGGCTTTTGGCTATTCTTGAATATCTTGGGGTGCCATGGGCATCCCCAAGATTAGGCTTTTGCCACTCCTTATTCCATAATCCATCAAATCTTTACCCAAAACTTGAAAACTTCACAACACAAAACTCAACAGGAAATCTCATAAGCTCCGTTAAGAAAGCAAAACCACCACATAAGGTACTGTAATGAACTCATTCTTTATTTATATTGATGTTAAAACTACTTTATTGCAAGTTCTCTATGGTTCATACCACTTAATACTAGCCATTGATGCATCAAAATAAGCAAACAACACACGAAAAACAGAATCTGTCAAAAACAGAACAGTCTGTAGCAATCTGTAACCCACGAATACTTATGGAACTCTACAAATCCTACCAAAATAGGAAGTCCTGGGAAATTTATCTATTGATCTACACCAAAAATAATCAATGCAAAAGCACGTTTCTGTTATTTAACAAAACTACATTCGTGCGCGCAAAGTTTCTGTTTTTCAGCAGAATCAAATTAACTATCACCATAGGTTATCCTATACGTTCTACTTGGCACAAACACTAATTAAAACATAAAAACACATCTAAACAGAAGGTAGATGCAAAATTTATTACTAAACAGAAACAAAAACAAAAAACACAAATAAAATTGGGTTGCCTCCCAACTAGCGCTATCGTTTAACGCCCCTAGCTTAGGCATAAAAGCGAGGATAGATCTAAGTAGTGCCATAATAATAAGATAGATCTTGAAAACTCATCTCATATTTTCTACGTTCAGCAGCAAGTTTTCTTTGAGGGAAGAAAAAATAATCAAAAGGGCTAAATTTAATGGGACAAAATTCCCCAAGATCAATCACGGGAGGGATGGGTTCCTCCTTTGGCCCTTCATATTGCACAACTAATTCATCATTATAAGCATTCTTTTGGCAGAATTTCGTGAGCCTATACTCAAGAGGGTATCCTAGCTCATTATTTCGAAGAGCAAAATCATTATTAAGTTCAGAAATTCTATCAACTAGGACATTGGTAGGAACCTTTTTTCTAAGGTTTTCATTGAAAGCAACATAGTCCAAAGATTGAAAACGCCTAATTTACTCTTGATCGAAGAGGATCGCCTCTATGGGAGGACGACCGGCGTCCACCCTATAGTGCACAAAGATTTCTTGGGCCTCTCTAATTATAAATCTAAACTCATGAGCCAAAAACATAGTAACAGCACGCTTAACAGAAGAATGTTCAATATTAGAAAATTTCAGGAAAATTCTTTGTATGCAAGGATGCATATGCATAAATTGTCTTTCAATCTCAACTACAAGCATAGCGATAGCATCCGCAAGACTACTAGTTCTATGAAGAATAGAACCACCCATAGAAGGTAAAGCACTGGCACAAGTAAAGAAATCTTGAATAACACCTTTTCCAATAATGTTACCACTACCGATTCGGAACTTTTTTATGCAAGATAGGGGGTTCTTCAGCAGGAGCATCAGAATTTTCCATGTTATCATTATTGTCCATATCAATGATAATTTCCCCAATTTCAGACATAACGGCAAACAAAAGCGAGGAAGAAGAATAGGGCAAGCAAGAAAGAGAGAGGAGAAGGTTGGGAAAGAGAGGGCAAATAAAACGGCAAGGGTGAAGTGGGGGAGAGGAAAACGAGAGGCAAATGGCAAATAATATAAATGCGAGGGAGATGAGTTTGTGATGGGTACTTGGTATGTCTTGACTTGAGCAAAGACCTCCCCGGCAACGGTGCCAGAAATCCTTCTTGCTACGTCTTGAGCTTGCGTTGGTTTTCCTTGAAGAGGAAAGGGTGATGCAGCAATAGTAGCGTAAGTATTTCCCTCAGTTTTTGAGAACCAAGGTATCAATCCAGTAGGAAGCTCCTCAAAAGTCCCACGTACCTACACAAACAAACAAAGAACTCGCAACCAATGCAATAAAGGGGTTGTCAATCCCTTCATGGCCACTTGCGAAAGTGAGATCTGATAGAGATAGTATGATAAGATAAATACATTTTTGGTATTTTATGATATAGATTGGAAAAAGTAAAGATGCAAATAAAAGTAGATTGAAAAGCTTATATGATAAAAGATAGACCCGGGGGGCATAGGTTTCACTAGTGGCTTCTCTCAACAGAGTATAAGTATTACAGTGGGTGAACAAATTACTGTCGAGCAATTGATAGAAAAGCGAATAATTATGAGATTATCTAGGCATGATCATGTATATAGGCATCACGTCCGCGACAAGTAGACCGACTCCTGCCTGCATTTACTACTATTACTCCACACATCGACCGCTATCCAGCATGCATCTAGAGTATTAAGTTCATAAATAACAGAGTAACGCATTAAGAAAGATGACATGATGTAGAGGGATAAACTCATGCAATATGATATAAACCCCATCTTTTTATCCTCAATGGCAACAATACAATATGTGCCTTGCTGCCCCTATTGTCACTGGAAAAGGACACCGCAAGATTGAACCCAAAGCTAAGCACTTCTCCCATTGCAAGAAAGATCAATCTAGTAGGCCAAACCAAACTGATAATTCGAAGAGACTTGCAACGATAACTCAATCATACATAAAACAAATCAGAGGAGATTCTCATATTTCTCATAGATAAACTTGCTCATAAACCCACAATTCATCGGATCTCGACAAACACACCGCAAAAAGAGTTACATCGAATAGATCTCCAAGAAGATCGAGGAGAAGATGGTATTGAGATCCAAAAAGAGAGAAGAAGCCATCTAGCTAATAACTATGGACCTGAAGGTCTGTGGTAAACTACTCACAACTCATCGGAGGGGCTATGGTGTTGATGTAGAAGCCCTCCATGGTCGATTCCCCCTCCGGCGGAGCGCCGGCGAAGGCTCCAAGATGGGATCTCGCGGATACAAAAGGTTGCGGTGGTGGAATTAGGTTTTCGTGGCTTGTCCTGATGTTCTCGGGGTACGTGGGTATATATAGGAGGAAGAGGTAGGTCGGTGGCTGCCCCAGGGGCCCACGAGCCTGTAGGGGTGGGCGCGCCCTCCACCCTCGCGGCCGCCTCGGCTGCTTCTTGACTTGCACTCCAAGTCCTCTGGATCACGTTCGTTCCAAAAATCACACTCCCGAAGGTTTCATTGAATTTGGACTCCGTTTGATATTCCTTTTCTTCGAAATACTGAAATAGGCAAAAAACAGCAATACGGGCTGGCCTCCGGTTAGTAGGTTAGTCCCAAAAATGATATAAATGTGTAAAGTAAAGCCCATAAACATCCAAAACGGGTAATATAATAGCATGGAAAAATAAAAAATTATAGATACGTTGGAGACGTATCAAGCATCCCCAAGCTTAATTCCTGCTCGTCCTCGAGTAGGTAGATGATAAAAACAGAATTTTTGATGTGGAATTCTACCTAGCATTATTCTCAATGTAATTTTCTTTATTGTGGCATGAATGTTCAGATCCAAATGATTCAAAATAAAAGTTCATATTGACATAATAAATAGTAATACTTCAAGCATACTAATCAAAGCAATCATGTCTTCTGAAAATAACATGGCTAAAGAAAGTTATCCCTACAAAATCATATAGTCTGGTTGTTGCTCTATCTTCATCACACAAAGTATTTAATCGTGCACAACCCCGATGACAAGCCAAGCAATTGTTTCATACTTTAGTAATCTCAAACTTTTTCAACTTTCACGCAATACATGAGCGTGAGCCAAGGACATAGCACTATATGTGGAATAGAATGGTGGTTGTGGAGAAGACAAAAAAGGAGATGATAGTCTCACATCAACTAGGCATATCAACGGGCTATGGAGATGCACATTAATAGATGTCAATGTGAGTGAGTAGGGATTGCCATGCAACGGATGCACTAGAGCTATAAATGTATGAAAGCTCAACAAAAGAAACTAAGTGGGTGTGCATCCAACTCGCTTGCTCACAAAGACCTAGGGCATTTCGAGGAAGCCCATCATTGGAATATACAAGCCAAGTTTTATAATGAAAAATTGCCACTAGTATATGAAAGTGACAACATAGGAGACTCTCTATCATGAAGATCATGGTGCTAATTTGAAGCACAAGTGTTGTAAAAGGATAGTAGCATTGTCCCTTCTCTCTTTTTCTCTCATTTGTTTCTTTTTTTTTCTTTTTTAGTCCGAAGTCTCATCCCGACTTGTGGGGGAATCATAGTCTCCATCATCCTTTCCTCACTAGGACAATGCTCTAATAATGAAGATCATCACACTTTTATTTACTTACAACTCAAGAATTACAACTCAATACTTAGAACAAGATATGACTCTATATGAATGCCTCCGGTGGTGTACCGGGATATGTAATGAATCAAGAGCGACATGTATGAAAATTATGAAGGTGGCTTTGCCACAAATACGATGTCAACTACATGATCATGCAAAGAGCAATATAACAATGATGATGTGTGTCATATAAACAGAACGGTGGAAAGTTGCATGGCAATATATCTCGGAATGGCTATGGAAATGCCATAATAGGTAGGTATGGTGACTGTTTTGAGGAAGGTATATGGTGGGTGTATGGTACCGGCGAAAGTTGCATGGCACACGAGAGGCTAGCAATGGTGGAAGGGTGAGAGTGCGTATAATCCATGGACTCAACATTAGTCAAAAGAACTCATATACTTATTGAAAAAATCTACAAGCCATCAAAAACAAAGTATTATGTGCATGCTCCTAGGGGGATAGATTGGTAGGAAAAGACCATCGCTCGTCCCCGACCGCCACTCATAAGGAAGACAATCAACAAATGAAATTGTGCTCCAACTTCATCACAAAGCGGTTCACCATACGTGCATGCTACGGGAATCACAAGCTTCAACACAACTATTCTTTAAATTCATAATCACCCAACGGGAATCACAGACCTTAACACCAACATCCTTACTAAACACAACCATCTACTAGTAACTCCCACATATTATCATCTCTATATCGCAAAACTATTGCAAGGAATCAAACATATCATATTCTGTGATCCACAAGTTTATGTAGGATTTTATGACTAACCTTGTGAATGACCAATTCCTGTCATCTCTCTAAATAGATATAAGTGAAGCAAGAGAGTTTAATTCTTTCTACAAAAGATATGCCCATGCTCTAACAAATATAGGTGAAGCAAAAGAACATTCTACAAATGGCGGTTTTCTATGTTAAGAGAAACAGGCAATCCAAACTTCAAATGGTATAAGTGAAGCACGTGAAGCATTCTATAAAGCCATACTCAAAAGATATAAGTGAAGTGCAATGAGCATTCTATAAATAAACCAAGGACTATCTCATACCAGCATGGTGCATAAAATAAAAATGAAAACTAAATGCAAAAGACGCTCCAAGACTTGCACATAATGCATGAACGAAACGAATCCGAAAATATACCGATACTTGTTGAAGAAAGAGGGGATGCCTTCCGAGGCATTCCCAAGCTTAGACGCTTGAGTCTCCTTGAATATTTACTTGGGGTGCCTTGGGCATCCCCAAGATTGAGCTCTTGCCTCTCTTCCTTTTCCTCATATCGAGACCTTCTCGATCAAACACTTCATCCACACAAAACTTCAATAGAAAACTCGGTAAGATCTGTTAGTATAATAAAGCAAATCACTACTCTAAGTACTGTTGAAAACCAATTCATATTTTGTTTTTGCATTGTGTCTACTGTAATATAGCTTTTCCATGGCTTAATCCACTGATAGAAATTGATAGTTTCATCAAAACAAGCAAACTATGCATCAAAAACAGAATCTGTCGAAAACAGAACAGTCTGTAGCAATCTGAACATTCACCATACTTCTGGTACTCCAAAAATTCTACCAAAATTAGGAAACATAAACAATTTGTACATCAAGACAGTGCAAAAATAATCAGAACCGTTTGACGTTCCAGTAAAAAAAAAGTAAAATCGCACACTACAGCCAAAGTTTCTGTCCTGCACCGTACAAACCAACAAGCATTGTAAACATCCTAAAGGCAAACCTTAGCACATTATTTTTATAATATAATGTAATGGTACAAGTGGATAATTATTTTTGTTGAAAATTTTCTGTAATCAAGATTCACAAAGTTTCCGTGAGCATGAACAAAGTTCAAGGAGCTCTCCCACTTCAACAATGCTTGTCTTTCTCACTTTCACTTTCCTTTTTGAAAAGTTTTAGGTTCCCCTCTTTATTTATTTTTTTTGTTTTTAAACTATATGAAAGCACTCAACAGAAATAAATGACTCTCTAAAACTTCTGGGTTGTCTCCCTGGCAGTGCTTTTTTAAAGCCATTAAGCTAGGCATATAGTGCTCAAGTAATGAATCCACCCGGATCCCAAGGTATATCAAAGCCAATTTTAATTAACAATGATTTGTTAGTAGTGAGCACAAGGTAACATATATCATGCAACAACGAAGTCTAACTCTCTTCCTATGCATCGGCATGTCATAAAAGAACAATTCATGCACACATAGTAAAGGCCAATGCATAGTATAAGCAGTTTCTTGCAATTCTATCGTATTGGAAACATAGAGAGGTGGACATATAGTTCCTCTCTCATAATAATTGCAAGTAGGAGCAGCAAGCACACGCATATTATATCTATCAAAATCATCATGTGCAACAGTAAAAGGCAACCCATCAATATAATCCTTAGTAAGCACAAACTTCTCTGATATAGCATAGTTTGGAGAATTCAAAAAGATAATAGGACTATCATGCATGGGTGCAATAGCAACAATTTCATGTTTAACATAAGGAACTATAGCAATTTCATCTCCATAAGCATAATTCATATTGGCATCTTGGCCACAAGTATAGCAAGCATCATCAAAAAGGGATATTTCAAGAGAATCAACGGGATCATAACAATCATCATAGCAATCATCCTTCGGTAAGCACGAAGGGGAATTAAACAATGTATGAGTTGAAGAGTTACTCTCATTAGAAGGTGGGCACGGGTAGCTAATCCCCTCTTCCTCCTTTTGTTCTTCGCTCTCCTTGTCATCTTTTTCATTCAATGGTCTCACAGTTTCAGTAATTTCTTCTTCCATAGACTCCTGCAAAATATTAGTCTCTTCTTGGACAGCGGAGGAGTCCTCAGTATATAGTTTAACATAGTCATTAGAAGCATAATTATCATAACAATATTCAAGTATGGCAAAAATTTCAGATTTATAGAGAGTAGCATCATACTTTTCAATCAAAGAAGCAATTTCATAAGCACCCTTAAAAGCAACAAATTCTTCAATTTGTTGAACATCATAGTAATTATAAACACCCTTAACATACGAAGATATAATTCCATTATCACTAGACAAGCATTGATAGGGAAGGTGTTTCTTAGGGTTTTCAGAACAACAAGTAAAATCATATAGTTCACATAAAGTCCAAGCATAGCATTGCAAATGATGAATTCGATCCAGTAAAAGTTTCCCTTTTTCAGATATACGGTGTCAAACATAACAAGCATGCTCATCTAAAGATTTGCCCTCAACTAAGCTAGTTGGGGTTTCAGCACGAGCACATAGGGATCAAAGATGATCCAAAAAGCTTCAGTAGTGTGATAGATTTTGAGTGGTTCTTCAATCATTGGTGCAGTAGGTACAACTAATTTTTTGGTATTTTGCGTTTCCTACCCATAACTAAAGATAGAGAACAACTAAGAATAGCAAATAAAAATTACTTAGTAATAAAGCAAACAAGCACACACGAGAATATTCACCCCACGCTATGACTCCCCGGCAACGGCGCCAGAAAAAAGGTCTTCACAACCCGCAAGTATATGGGATCAATTGTAGCCTCTTTCGATAAGTAAGAGTGTCAAACCCAACAAGGAGCTAAAGGTAGAACAAATATTCCCTCAAGTTATATCGACCACCGATACAACTCTATGCACGCTTAGCGTTCGCTTTACCTAGAACAAGTATGAAACTAGAAGTACTTTGTAGGTGTTGTTGGATAGGTTTGCAAGATAATAAAGAACACGTAAATAAAAAGTAGGGGCTGTTTAGATAAAGAAGCAATAAAGTAAATATAGCGAGTGTGGAAAAGTGGTGGTAGGAGTTGTGAAATTGTCCCTAAGCAATTGACTACGTTACTAGACTGGTAATCACTATTGCAATTCTATTTGAGGGAGAGGCATAAGCTTACATACTTTCTCTTCTTGGATCATATGCACTTATGATTGGAACTCTAGCAAGCATCTGCAACTACTAAATATCATTAAGGTAAAAACCCAACCATAGCATTAAAGTATCAAGTCCCCTTTATCCCATACGCAAACAACCTACTTACTCGGGTCTGTGCTTCTGTCCCTCACGCCACCCACCATAAGCAAATCATGAACATATTGCAAACCCTACAGCGGTGATCCCTCACGCTTGCACGACACGGCGAGCACCATAGGACAGCACCAATAATAAAACATGCAACTCAAACAAATCATAGCAATTCATCAATCACCGATAGGACAACAAAAAGCTACTCAGACATCATAGGATGGCAACACATCATTGGATAACAATATGAAGCATAAAGCACCATGTTTAAGTAGAGGGTACAGCGGGTTGCGGGAGAGTGGACCGCTGAATATAGATGGGGGAAGGTGATGGAGATGTTGGTGAAGATGGCGGAGGTGTTGGTGAAGATCGCGGTGATGATGATGGCCCCCGGCGGCGCTCCGGCGCCACCGGAAGCATGGGGGAGAGAGCACCCCTTCTTCTTATTCTTCTTCCTTAACCTCCTCCCTGGATGGGAAAAGGGTTTCCCCTCTGGTCCTTGGCTCCCATGTCTTGGGAGGGGCGAGAGCCCCTCCGAGATTGGATCTATCTCTCTGTTTCTGCGTTCTGGGATTCTGCCCTGGCACCGTTTCTTTTATATCCGGAGATCCGTAACTCCGATTGGATTGAAACCTTTGCCCAGATATTTTTCCAAAAATTAGCTTTCTTGCGGCCAAAGAAGGGCATCAACCGCCTTACGGGGTGCCCAGGAGGGTGAGGGGCGCGCCCACCTGGAGTGGGCGTGGGCCCCTGTCTTGTGGCCACCTTGGGCACCATCTCGCGTTGATTTTACTTCCCAAAATTCACAAATATTCCAAAATAATTCTCCGTCCGTATTTATCCCGTTTGGACTCCGTTTGATATGGGGTTTCTACGAAACATAAAACATGCAATAGACAGGAACTGGCACTGGGCACTAGATCAATATGTTAGTCCCAAAAATAATATAAAAAGTTGCCAAAAGTATATGAAATTTGAATAATATTGGCATGGAACAATCAAAAATTATAGATACGGCGGAGACGTATCAGCCGGCGGCCCGTGCGGTGTTCTGTATGGGAAGAATCAGAGAAGAGGAAGAAGAAGGGTTAGGAGACGTAGGATCTTCATCCAAATGCCTGAAATGGTCGAGAGACAGCTGGGAGTTGCATTCTTAATGCGCTCTGGTTCATCATATGTGGGCATTGCGCAACCAACATTTTATTATCCAAAATCTTCTTGCTCTTCTTTACCATGTTCCTCTTCCGTTCTTCTTTAATATGTACTCTCTCCATTCCTAAATACAAGTCTTTGTATAGATTCCACCATGGACTACATATGGAGCAAAATGAGTGAATCTACACTCTAAAATGTATCTGGATACATCTGTATGTGATCCATAGTGGAAATCTCTACCAAGACTTACATTTTGGAACGGAGGGAGTATGATAGTAGTACAGTATGTTCCTTGTACTGAAGATGAGCAGGGACATTTGCAGTGTAGAGTTCTATACGGTTGGTTGTGATGGACAATTTGAGCCTCTTTGATTCGTAGGATTTTGTAAACATAGAAATAGGATTTGTAGTGACCTGCCCACTTGAATCCTATAAGAATAGCAAGGAAATGCGGGGAGCTGTGTCGCCTTTGAGAGTTACATTGATATTAACAGTACCGCGCTTTCAGTTGAAGAGAACTGGTATCCAAAGCCTTTCTAGCCGTACCGGCAGTACTAGCACATATATTCCAGCAAGTTCCACTTTGCTGATTTTACTCTGATGCTTACGGTTTTCCCCGTTATATCTACACTATGATCTATGTAGCTGCTTTGTGTCGCACTAGCAGCAGTCCACTCTTGAAGCTAAACACCGCAATGACTTACAAAATTGGCACCAAGGCATTGAGTGCCATTCGATGCAATGAAACTCATACGCCCCCCATTGCTGATTCTTGTTCGAATATGATCCTAATGACTATTCTAACCTCGAGGAGTCAAAGGCAGATGGCCTGTCCTGTCCACCCATCAAGGTGCCTATTCTAATTTGGCAAGGTTTTATTGATTGTGCGTATCTTGCATATGTTGTCTTGCATTTCTTGTACTTTGTTGCACTGCCATCTATTTAGTTTACTCATCATATATGTCGAGATGTCATGCCCATCCATTATCAATACATATTCCATCCGTCATCATACCATGTTTTTCACTCAAATGATGTTCTTGTGCATCGACATCAAAAGGAAGAGGGTGATTGCCGAACTCAAGGAGCACCAAAGAAAGTCCTTGAAAACGTGGTGGTGCCGAGAAATCGACAAAGACCCACTTATATTGGTTGTACAACCAAAGGACACAAAACGAGGACCGACTCCAGCAGACTGCACCCATACTTCACCGCCACACCACTAGCCCCACCACATAGGACCTGCACTCCAAAGCAAAAGGTATACCGATTTCATTTGCCATAGCACCAGCCGCATTCACGTAAAAATGCCACTCCAGCAAAAAATACAGCAAGTCCACCGGCCGAAGACCTATCCCAACTGCAGGGACGGCTAATTCCTGCAGATTGGAACACCATTCCATTTATTCCCAGTTTAAAAGACAATGATTTCAATGTTGTTAGGGACTACGTGCACATATTCCCATCATGGGAAGATTATAGTGAAGACAAACACCATTTTCACATCTTCCTGTCCAACTTACGTGTAAGTGTTATTATTCATGGTTATCATTTTCCTGTTTTCTGCTGAATGAACACATCAATGATTTACATTACATTGTTGTAACTAGGCGAGGGTCAATCTGGATAGTCATGACGAGCAAAGCTTGCTTGTGCCTTTCAAGGAAGCATTGCAGCAGTATCGGTGTTACCTGAGGAAATCATACTTTGATGGCAAGCCTATAAACGAATTTCCGGTGAAGTCTCCTGTGCTAAATTTAGAAGACATTGAATGGAAAAACCTTGTTATGCACTGGTCGCGTTCCCAGGATGAGGTAATGTCTATGAAATCACATGACAATTTGAACTTCTACTTTTCCGCATGTGCCTTACCGATCTTTTTTGCACGAAATTTGCTCGAAGAAGAATTCCGGTTTGAAAAGAACGACGGGATATCGCAAATATGCTGCCCGCTACTTTGCTCTTGTTAGTACTTGTTGTCCTATATCACTGTACTTGCATACATACCTGGTTCATTATGTGACAGCAGTATGCATGATAGCTTGCTTATCAATTGTTCGCTCCAAATTATCTGATCTGTATGAATAGTTACATTAGTGTATAATATATCCAATGCCAATGATTTTTTTAGCTCTACATTGTTCTTGTAAGTACATGCTGTCCTTTATCAGTGTACTTATAATGACAGGTAGTTGTTCATGTACCATCACTCTGCAGCTTATTTTCCTTTGCCCTCCATTTTCTACACATCAGATATATATTTACTCTTACCATAAGGTTGGTACTGAAGAAGTTTAGTTGTGCATTGCTCTTGGCTGTACCTTTTGCCTGTATCGCTGCACTTACGTTTATAGCTACTTGGTTATGTAGCATCACTCTTCATCTTATCTTAAATATTCTCCATTTTTTGTATATTATCATCTATATCTACTCTTAACAAAATGTAGAATTAAGGCAATGCTTATGAAGAAGATTCTGTGGTAAACTTCTCGAATTGCCCCCCCCCCCATCAGCATGGACAAGGGCTTTATAGAGCCTATCTTCACCAATAATGTAAGTTTGTCCTTCTCAAGCCTTCAAACTTTGTTGTGTATATTTGGTTAGGCATGACTACAACAGCTGTTTATTTTTGGTGTTTGCATCAAATTGCATGTTTAAAGTTTATTATGTGGTTCATAAACAAAAGTTTGTCCTTCTCAATTTAAGTTTTCAGTTGTACAACCAAGTTCCTTCTTCATACCATGTAAATTAAACTATACAGAGCAAGTGATCTTCTTTTGCACTGCATGTATGCTTCTGTTCTTCATCCGTAACCCAGTGGTGTGGTGAACCTACCCACTACAGCAAAATCTCATATTCTGCAATGTCTTAACTATGAACAATGTCATATCATTCTACTATTATTTAAATGGTCTCTTTATTTGCCAATCTGAAATGGGATAAATTGACAGCACACTAACCATTGATACTTATGAGTTCTTGATCTGTAATCCGGTGGTGTCGTGAACCTGCCAACTCCTTCACAATGTCATTTCCTGCCATGTCTTGACCTGAACAATACCATATTGTGTTAATGTAATTTTAAACCGTGTCACTTTATTCGTCAGTAAGAAATGTGATGAATTGTTAACACTGATACTTTTATGTGCAAAACCAGTCATATGTCTACTTGTTTATCTTTTAGAGTGAGGAAGATAAAAATGTTGAACAAGCGCGGTCTCATCATCTTGCTCAGCTGCTTACGCTGCAGCTCCCCAGTAGAGCTAACCTTTCTTGAACTCTATTGAAGTGTTGTCGGTTTTTATATTATTTTGTCGGCGTGTTTATTTGCACTAGTGGCGATCTTTAATGACCAGTGTATGTAATCTGCTGTCTGCTTGTGCTTTATTATCATAGTGGCGAACTTTGAAGCCTAGTGGATGTAATATGATGTAATATCTTTATTGTATAGTCTAGGTTTTTTCTTATTCACGATGCTATAGCTATTTTACTGTGTATATATCTTGTCTTCGCAGTAAACCGGCCAAACCATAAAATTACGGTACATAATCGGACCGTCATGCAATCACGATGTATGATCCGCATCATGGGCCCCGTCATCTTGGTCCATTAAAAGGCCAAAGTAAACTGTCCCACTAGTAGATTCGGGCCTTTAATAGGCCGAGTAACCCCCGACCCTCTTTTCGCAAGAAAACTCAATGGGCTTTTAGGACGCTGAGAAGTAGGTTGGGCCCAAACGCGTTAAACAGCTCACGGCCGCCAAAGAGTCTGAAATGGACCCCGGCCCATGATTGTGCAAATCAAATCACGGGCTTTTAACAGGCCAAAATTGTCTCGGCCCTTGTTTGGCCCAATCAGATATCGGCTGCGAGCAGGCCGGATGCAAACCGGGTCGTAGTTAGGCCCAACTATATGACGGGCTTTTAACAGGCCGAAATTAATATAGGGCCAAAATGTTAAACGGGCCCTTAACAGGCCGAAACTAATATCAGGTCGAATTACTAAATGGGCCTTTAGCAAGTGGGCCGAAAAGCATAGCGTCCAGTTGACGGGCCGAATCTGATATGAGCCATAATTTATCCCAAAGCCTCTTAAAGGGCCGGACCTGATCTGGGCCGTAATTTGGCCCAGAACGTGGTAGGCTTTTAACGGGCCGGATCTCATATGGGCCATTATTAGTCCCGGAACATGGCAGGCCATTTATGAACTGGATCAAATATGGGCCAGCATTTGGCCCAAAACATGGTAGCCAGTTAATGGGCCGGCCTACTAGGGTCCTCAAAATCTTGTGGGCCTATAGCTGGGCCGGCCCATTAATGTCGGCGAAATTTCGTGGGCATTTAGCTAGGCCAGCCCATTATGATCCGCAAGAATCTTGTGGGCCTTTACCTGGGCCGGCCCATTATGGCACACAAAAATCTTGTGGGCCTTTACCTGGGCCGGCCCACTATGGCCCGCAAAATCTTGTGGGCCTTTAGCTGGGCCAGCCCATTATGGTCCGCAAAATCTCGTGGGCCTTTAGCTGGGCCGGCCCATTATGGTCCGCAAAATCTTGTGGGCCTTTAGTTAGGCCGGCCCATTTAAACTTGATGGGACGGCCCATGTGTCAACATATCATCGGTGCGTCTCGCCCATTGGATGAGTGACACCTGTGCCAACGCGGACCTGACACGTGTCTCCTCCAAACAATGATGATTTTACACGTGGAAAATCCCCATCAGTCGGGGCTATTAACGGGTTATCGGATCCAAAACCCGATCCGATAGCTTAACGGCTTTCCGTTACAGTGGATGCCACGTGTCAGTCACTGTCGGTGTCAAAACCGGCGGATCTCGGGTAGGGGGTCCCGAACTGTGCGTCTAGGCGGATGGTAATAGGAGACAAGGGACACGATGTTTTTACCTGTGTTGGGCCCTCTCGATGGAGGTAAAACCCTACTCCGCTTGATTGATATTGATGATATGGGTTGTACAAGAGTGGATCTACCACGAGATCAAGGAGGCTAAACCCTAGAAGCTAGCCTATGGTATGATTGTTGTAATGGTTGTTCGTCCTATGGACTAAAAACCTCCGGTTTATATAGACACCGGAGAGGGCTAGGGTTACACAGAGTCGGTTACAATGGTAGGAGATCTACATATCCATATTGCCAAGCTTGCCTTCCACGCCAAGGAAAGTCCCATCCGGACACGGGACGAAGTCTTCAATCTTGTATCTTCATAGTCTTGGAGTCCGCCGATAATGATAGTCCGCTATCCGGACACCCCTAGTCCAGACTCCTCGGTTGCCCTGAACAAAGCTTCAATGACGACGAGTCCGCGCGATATTGTCTTCGGCATTGCAAGGCGGGTTCCTCTTCCGAATAATCCATAGAAGATTGCGAACACCAGATAGTGTCCGCTCGCAAAATAAATTCCACATACCACCGTAGAGATAATAATATGTACATAAGTTCAATCATTGACGATTTTGTGGCGTGACGTCACACCACTACCAAGCCTTTACTTGAATCGCTTTTATTATACCACCTCGGCTTAGCGTTTAAGCGGTTTCCTTGGCACGCCTTGTCGGCAGAGATCGTGTTCCCCTTATTCCGGGATTCCTATCAATACGGATGTGGGTAACCCAACCGTGCCCGCTGCCATGCCTCCTCCATCGAAGGTGAGTTCCAAACGGTCACGGGGACGGCTCTTGGTATTCTCCCTCTTTATAATGAGACCAAGGCCCGTTTCTTTTCTTCAATCCTCAATCAAATCCGCCCCTCATCCTGAGTTCCAACACCCAGAGCTCCAGATTCGAGTGCCTCATACCTTCAACAATGTCCGGCTCCGACCTACAGGGCCGGTGGATGCCCTCCTCCGTCACGGAAGAGGACGTGCTAAAGCTGAGAGAAGCAGTGCACCGACCCACGGGATTTCGTGATAGGTTGGCTGCCAAAGGGCAAGTCATTCCTACTCCCGAGCCCGGCGAGAGCGTCGTGTTCGTGTCCCACCTCTGTCGGGGTTTAGTCTTCCCGATGGATCCTTTTGTGAGAGGGCTCATGTTTTACTATGGGCTGGAATTCCATGACTGGCTCCCGAGTCCATCCTCCATATCTCATCGCTTATTGTCGCTCAGGAGGCCTTCCTCCGCACTACCCCTCACTTTGGTTTGTGGCTCAAAACCTTCAACGTGGAGCCGAAGATAATTGAGGGGCGTCAAGTAGAGTGCGGCGGGGCGGTCATAAGCAAGAGGGCCGATGCTCCATGGCCCGAGGGCTCTTTTCAGGAGGAGCTCGGCTTGTTGCAGCACGAGTGGTTCTATATTACCGCTCCTAGGGGCAGCAGGCAGAGGCCGCCGCCCGTCTTTCGCCCAGGTCCTCCACAGCGGCTGACGTCATGGGTCAGCAAAGGGCTTGACTGGGGGCCATCCAAGGACGTACCCCTATTGCAGGGCCGGATTCGAGACCTCCAAGAGAGGGAGATCAATCTGGTCGTGGTGACGCAGGTTATGCTGATTAGGCGTCTTCTGCCCTGCAAACATCGTCCTCTCCACATGTGGGAATTCAATCAGGAGGGACCACGAGCTCTCCAACACTTCATGGGTACGACACCCGTGGAGATGTACAAATTGTTCTTCGGATCACAAGAGGTGTGTCCGGAATTGACCGAGGACGCCGGCCTAAGCTGCAATCGCCCAGATACTCAAGTAAGTCGCTCTGTGTCTGGACATACCGTTCGTTTGCATATCTTGGATTTTCCTTTTAACCAATCGTCCTTTGAACAGGAGTGGATAGCGCAAGCGAAACTAATATGGTGCCCGGCCCCCCTCCCGGAGACCGCGCCGGATCCCGTGTTGGTCAAGATGCTGGAGGTTGCGCCTTCAGAGGAAGGCGAAGGGGAAAACAGAGAAACTACCGCATCTACCAAGGAGGCTTTCGAGAAAGGGGGGATCGAGAATCCACCCTTCCAGGGGGAGAAGAGGACCGCTTCCGAAGACCGGGAGGCGAAGGCCTCAATGCGGGGGAAGAGATCTTCACCAGAGGGTCCTGCGCCTGGGGAAGCCCCGGCCGTATTATCTCCCCCAAGGAATCAGCCCTCCAGCGAGCCGTAAGTAGAAAAAGGGGAGTTTTGTAATAAGGGACGCCCCTATTTTGCTTCCGAGGATAACCAAGTTTTTACCTTGTAGTTCGGATCTCCGCCCTTCTCGGTGAGCTCGTCTTCGGGGACCTTCATCCGGAGATGATGGAGAGCGAGACGCTCCATCTCGCTGCACTGTCTGGCGGGCGGACGGCCCCGAGGTGTCGTCGCGAGGGTATCCCGAGTCCGCAGGCCGGAGAGTTCGCACCAACCGTGTACGGCCGGGAGCCAAGGATCTGCCGAGAGGGCGTTTATCTCGAAGGTCACCGTACATTGATGAGTACTGATGATTGAAAGAATTTCATCCGCCGAGGGCGGGTTGCATGATGCCGTCGAAGTTTGTGGCGGGGTTTGAGGTACAAGAAAATGACATACCTTTTGATAGTTTTACACATAAAGTGCACCTCAGATAGATAGTAGCCCCGAGACTCAGATGTTGTCGAAAGCGACGCGCGTCGAGGATCATAATCGAGGTATTAATTCCGCCTTTCCTATGCAGGTGGCGGATAGTCCGTGGCCAGCCGATCGATGGAGTTGCCGAACTAAAGCGGCAACTCGATGTTGCGGATGCGACATCGCGCTAGTCAATAAACGACTTGACGAGTCACGTGGTAGGTTGTTTCTCCGTGGTCACCTAGTAAGGGAGCTGATGCCCACTCCTTACAACATGAATGCTTAATGCAGATGGTGCCGCTGATGTGGAGGACCTTCGGGCAGAGCTTGCTCGAGCCAAGGAGCAAGCCATAAGGAGTGAGGCAGCTGCCTCGAAGGCAGCCGAAGAGCAAGAAGCCGAAAGGGCTGCTCACTGCCGAAGCAGGGAGGAGATGGCCGGAATGGCCGTGAAGCTAAAGGATGTTACCGACCGCTATGAGGTTCTTGAAAAAGAACGCCGAGCGGAGCAAGAAGACCTGAAGAAGGCCACCGCCGAAGCCAAGGATGCCCGTTCTGCAATGAGGGCTATAAAGGAGGAGCCGCGTCGGCCGGAGACATTGCGGCCGGTAAGCCCTTTCGCTGCGCAGAAGTTCATGCAGATCAGTATGCTCGGCTTGGCGGGCCAGGGGTCCGGAGGATCCTTATCTGATTTGGCGGCGAAAGTCGGCGGATGCGGTTGTGCACTTCAAGTCAAAAGGATCACGAGACGGAAGAGCTTTTTGGTCTCAATTCCACAGTCCGAGCGTTTACTTCCGCTGACCGATCGGTTGGCTGAGTGGGCTGAGCTGAATAGATTGTCCGGATTTGCCATGACGGATGTAGTGGCTCATCTGTGGCCGGATAGGCCCAAGCCGAAGAGTTATTTCGTCTTATTGCAGCAATTCCTTGGGGCGGTGCCGCATATCAAGGCGATGAAGCGGTCGGCATGCATAGAGGGTGCACGGATGGCCCTCGCCCGTGTGAAGACATACTGGACGGAGATGGATGCCACCGATGTTGCAACCCGGGGTTCGGACAAGAGCCGGTTACCCGCCGAGCACTATTTTGGGGAAGTCATGCAGGGTGCTCGTGTAATATAGTCGCAGTGCTCAAAAAATGTCATGTTCAAATGATCTTTAGGATTTGTAAAACGATATTCATAATATAAGTTCTTTTTATACTTGTGCGTTCAAGTATTGAAATATCTCCTGTGCGGCCGTTAATGTATACTTGTGTATAACCCGAAAGATGGCAGTCTTGGCTTTCAGCCCCACGCACATAGTGCGGGGTGTTTGCAAAATAGCGCATTTTCACACTTAATCCAACGTCTTGGTCCTGTGAAGGAGGTGGTAGCGTAGCAAACGAGGAAACCGGACTATAATGCTTTATCACTTTCACTTAGCCATAGGAGTTCAAAGGTGGGGCTACGATATAGCCCCTAGGGGCACCGCGCTCTCCAAAATCGGGGCACGTATGTGCCTGACCGGGAAACGGTCCTTCGTCAAAGCGGAGGAATTCTAGACATTCTGGTATTCGATCGAGTGGCTGACCAGTCTCTCGTTGTATCGTGACAGTCAGTTTTTGGCTTTCTCTACTGAGGTGCTCACCTGGCCGAACCGAGGCACAATCGCAGTAGTTCTCCTGGTGCCGCGTTAGCTGATGATACGGAACATAAGGCAGCAAAACACAGGAGCCGGGCAAACCCATCATTTGACCAAAGACATGATTCGGAGCTAATGCATATAAGGCCTAACACGAGACGCCGAACACTCCCTAAGGTATTCGGTCTTTATGATAACGGGCAGAACAATGCCCTAAGTCCCTAGTGTCCGTGCACAGCAAAAATTTCGACGCGCCGATGCCAAAACGCCAGCCTCCTCATCGGTTATGGTGAAAACCGGGAATGTGAATCAACAATGACAAGAAGAAAGGTTTACGCAGGTCTTAATCAAAAGAATCCTTGCGACGGGTCCCTCGCCGCACGTCTGCGCTGTGTCTCCGCCAGTCTTTGTATCCGGACGGTGTACACGCTGTTCATCTGTAAAAGAGAGGAACTTAGTTTGAAAAGAAATCGTGCAAAAAATGTATTTAAAACAGAGTATGAATAAATGACTAAAGTTGAGCTTTTATTGGCTCTTATTGTTCATACGCACAACCCCTTGTGAAGGGGTGTGCGGCTAGGAAGCCCCTAGTTTATTTGTGCCGGACTCGCCTAGCCGTGTCCGGGGTCTTGAGCGACCTTGTAAGGAGATGATGCCGTGTGGACCGGGCATTTTAAGTGTAAGAGACGCGTAGTGCGGTATTGCGTTAAAGCGGGCGAAAGCTTCACGTCCCAATAGTGCTTGATGGCTACTTTTAAATGGGGTGACATGGAAGATTAGCTTTTCACGACGGAAGTTGTCGGGTGAACCGAACATAACTTCTAGTATTAAGGAGCCCGTGGACTTGGCGTAAGGGCCTGGCGTCACTCCTTTGATGGAAGTGTGGCTATGGAGAATTTTAGTAGGGTCTATCCCCCACTTGCGGATTGTGTCCGGATATAGCAGGTTTAAATCGCTGCCGCCATCCATTAGGACTTGTGTAAATTGTAGTCCGTCGATTATAGGATCCAATATCAGAGCAGTCCATCCTACATTTCGAATACTTCTGGAATAATCCAGGTGGTCGAAAGTAATTGGTTTTGACAACCAATCTCGGGATTCCGCTGGGGTGGACCATGCGACGCGTACTTTATCGGGTGCCGCACTATTGTTCCATATTATCACATGAAGTGAGTTTACTGTTTTGACTTCTTGTGGGAAAGTCTTTTGTTTTCCGGAGCTCTGCTGGTGGGGTTCGTCATCGTCCTCGCTTGGCGTGTTGAGCCCCTTGTGTTCGGCGTTGAGTCAGCCGGACTGCTTGAAGACCCAACAATCTTGGTGGGTGTGGTTTGCAGGCTTCCCGGGGGTACTGTGGATTTGACATATCCGATCCAAAATTTTGTTTAGGTTAGATAGCTCATCACTGTTGTCCTTAAGAGGCAATGTTTTGTTGTTCGGCCGAGAGCTTTTGAATCCGGCGTTGACCGCCGTGTTCTTTGGGCCATTTTCTTTATTTCGGCGATGATCTTTCCTGCGTCGTGATTTTCCATTTCCATCTCTGATCTCGGATGTACTCGGGTCGCTGGTGTTGCATCTTGCCAGCCAGCTATCTTCCCCCACGCAAAAACGGGTCATGAGGCTCGTTAGCGCGGCCATTGTTCTTGGCTTTTCCTGGCCGAGGTGTTCGGCGAGCCATTCATTTCGGACGTTATGTTTAAAAGCTGCTAAGGCTTCAGCCGTCCTAACAATGACTATTTGGTTCTTTTGGTGAGGAACATGTTCCGAATTTATGTGACTCTCCGGGCTGTTGAGTTATGTGACTTAAATCGTCAAGGTCCGTGAGGGCGGACATAAGTCCCCTGAAAATTTGCTCTAAACGCGCCCTCGAGCTCTTCCCAACTTCCAATGGTATTTTACGGGAGGCTTTTGAGCCAATGCCGAGCTGGCCCTTTGAGCTTGAGGGTAGGTATTTTATGGCGTGGAGATCGTCTCCTCTAGCCATATGTATGTGTAGGATGTAATCCTCAATCCGCACTCTGTGGTCTATTGTTCCGTCAGATGCCTCTATGTTTACGGGCTTGAATCCCGCTGGGAATTCATGATCCAAAGACCTCATCGGTGAAACATAGTGGGTGTGTGCAAATACCAGATTTAGGTGTGTCGTTATCTTCGAGCACTCGGCGTGTTGTGTTGCTTCCTAGGGCCCTCTTTTTAGGCCCGTAAATGGACCTGACCGGGCCATCCTTTTGGCGAGCATCTTTATGTGTGTCATGTGCCGGCTTGTGTGCGGCGCCGCTTGCCGCTCTTGGCCTGTCATCTGGTCGTCTATCCGGCCAGGCGGCCTCTTTGATTTTTTATTGTGGTGGCTCTACGGCCTCCTCGTCGAATTCGGGCAGCAGCTTGCGCTTTGGGTAGCTCTTCGCTTGGTGACTATTGCCGTATTTTTCTGCGGTTTTGAGTACTTTGCTCCACCTCATTCTGAGTACGTCTTCCGCTGTTTTGAGCTTCCGTTTCTGCTTCTTCAAACTTCTTGCAGTGGCGACGAGCCTTTTGTGAAGGTTCTTATGCTCGTGATGTGTCCGCGTGAGATCGTCTGGACTGTTGTTTTCCGAGGATGGGTTGATTGTCCGATTCATCTTGTTCGGATGGTTGCTTCGCTGCATGTTAAATGCCCATTGGTTTGCCCCGCTCTCACGGCTGGGTCATTATGGGTGCTGTTGTTATCGAGGCGGGACTTCGGGCGGCGCTTGCGTCGCCGTTTTGGTTGTTTTTCGGGGGAATTATCCTTCGCCGCGTCCCGTTGTTCCTCGCTATCGCTTCCTTTTGGTGTGTCCACCATGATGAGTTGAGGTGGCTTTCCAGTGCCCAGTAGGCGCTGGTTCTTGGTCGTCTCGAAGATAAATCGTTCATACAGTCGATGTCTTCGGAGTCGAAGTCTAGCATGTCGGTTAGATCGTCGACAGTTGCTATAAAGTGGGTGGTGGGTGGGCTTTGAATTTTTTCGTCGTCCGCATCCCAACCATTCTGACCGCAGTCCGGCTAGGGCTCTCCTGATAACGAGAGATACTTTAGTGAATTCAGGATGTCGCCAAAGGGTGAGTGCTGAAAGATGTACGCGGCGGTGAACTCCATGAGCGGTGCCCGATCGGATTCGATTGGTAGGGGCGCAGGAGGTTCGGAGTCCGGCGAGGAGTCCGGCACCTCAGAGTCACGAGCTTTACAAGGGACAAAGTCGATTCGCTCCATCGCAGAGGTTGCAGCCCCGAGGCGGTGTCTAGCCACCCGCCCTCGACCTGCGGTCGGCTCCGAACTAAGGGTCGGAGCGGACTCATGTGCGACCTCGTGGCACCGTCCGCAATGAGCTAAATCATGCCCATCGTGGCGGGCGGCGCGCGCTCGGTGTGGCTCGAATCCGCCCAAGATCGAGTCTCCGCGGATGTCATCCGTGAAGTTTAGACTTCCAAATCGACCGACGCCGGGCGAACTTCGATCTGCTCCGGATGGCTGCTTAATTGCCCTTGATGCAAAGCCGCCGAATACAAAGATCTGTCCGGGGAGAAAAGTCTCACCCTCGACTACGTCGTTATTGATGATCGAAGGAGCCATCGAGCCTACGTCGCAATGGACCGCCTACGACACAGAGGAACTCCCAATGAAAGCACCAATGTCAGTGTCAAAACCGGCGGATCTCGGGTAGGGGGTCCCGAACTGTGCGTCTAGGCGGATGGTAATAGGAGACAAGGGACACGATGTTTTTACCTAGGTTCGGGCCCTCTCGATGGAGGTAAAACCCTACTCCTACTTGATTGATATTGATGATATGGGTTGTACAAGAGTGGATCTACCACGAGATCAAGGAGGCTAAACCCTAGAAGCTAGCCTATGGTATGATTGTTATAATGGTTGTTCGTCCTATGGACTAAAACCCTTCGGTTTATATAGACACCGGAGAGGGCTAGGGTTACACAGAGTTGGTTACAATGGTAGGAGATCTACATATCCATATTGCCAAAGTTGCCTTCCACGCCAAGGAAAGTCCCATCCGGACACGGGATGAAGTCTTCAATCTTGTATCTTCATAGTCTTGGAGTCCGGCCGATAATGATAGTCCGGCTATCCGGACACCCCCTAGTCCAGGACTCCCTCAGTCACCCTTGACGAAAGCACTTCTGTGACGCGCGATTTATCGTCATGGAAGTGGACACTTCCGTGATGATAATTTTGGTAATGTCATGGAACACTTCTACGACAGCACAAGTATGACTATCTTGATTCCGTCATAAAATCATCATGGATGTACATGCATGACAAAAAATGCGACCTACTGTGACAAACACCTATCATCACGGAAGTGTATTTTTTTGTAGTGTATTCCTAGTCTGGCCTCTAAGACTAGCTCAAGTGTTGCATGATGGTTCTGTTTTCCTGATCATGGGCATGTCTATGCCAGAAACTTTGAGGGCACAATGTTAAGAGAACATTTGTGTTGAATTGACCCGGATTGATGTTATGCTATGAGATTCATTCGTCACAAGTTAATGGTTAATAACACAGAGATGGTTAACGTTTGCATGATTCCTTAGACCATGAGAGTATCGAGTTTCTTCATGCTTGCTTCATGAACTTTGGGGTTTGTTAAACGTCATCCGTAAATGGTGCCTATTACGGCGGCTTACAGGTTCATGGAAAAGTATGTCAACTAACTTGATAGCTCAAGATTTGGATTTTCTCCTCCAACGATGGATAGATATCTCTGGGCCCTCTCGGTGTTACGGTATCCATCATCGTCTGGCCAGACACTTTGTGATTTGATCACGAGGATGCCGGAACACGGGAACGAGAAAAGAGAACAATACCGGTAACGAGGTAACTAGCATAGCGGATAAGTTGTTGATCCATGGGGATGCCAACATGTCTCACCTCGGGTATTTGTGACATATCAGGAAGCAATAGGAATAGCACACGGCAACTGGAGCTTCACTTGAATATTCATTTGTGTGGGTATACGGGTCAATATGGGTGTCCACGGCTTTAATGTTGATCATTGATCGGAAAGTGTTCTGGTCATGTCTATGCTTCACCGAACCTATAGGGTCACACGCTTAAGGGTCATCTATCTGCTGAATACTAGACAGGGAGTCTGAGAGAAATTTGCCGAAAAAGTTTCTGAGACAATCGAAGAGTCCTAGAGAGAGAATAGCGAAATAGTTTCGTAAAACCAAAAAAGTTGTTTCGGGGTATACCATTAAGTCAAATTGGTTTCGGGACACACCTGATAATTCTTGGAGGGTGCCAGAATTATTCTGGAAACTTCCGGGAATTTTTTGGGATAAAAATCGGAAATGTTCCGGAGCTGCCAGTACCGCTTTGGTTGCTTTTCGCAGATGAAATTCACTAATCCGAAATTGTTTCAGAACAAAATCCAAAATCATTTTAGTGGGTACTGGAATTATTCTAAGACCCACAGAAATATATTCGGATTTAATGGACGCGAAAAATTGTCTTCATGAATAGTGAAAACGCATTCTTGTTTGCTTTTCGCAGATGAAAATCACTAATCCGAAATTGTTTTGGAATGCGTCTAAATTTACTTTAGTGGGTAATGCAAATGTTCTAAGCCCACATAATTATTTTCAGTTCGAACAGACGCTAAAAAATGTCGTCATGAATAGTGAAAGTGCTTTTTTGCTTGGCTTCTTGGAGAAGCCACCTTGAGGGCCTTTTGGTATTATCCCCTTGGCTTCTTGGAGAAGCCACCCTTGGGCTTGGCCTATAAATAGGGGTGAGGGGTTGCCTAAAGACACACTCTTTCTCACATACAAATGACATGCATGATTTGGCCTTCTCTCTCCATCCCAGCAAAATAGTTTCGTAGAGCCGAAAGACTGTCTGGGTTTCGGTGGGAACTAGTTCTGGATGGCAAAGCCTGGCGGATAGATGACACCGTATGTGTGCAACTCTGTAGAGAGATCGTAGTTTCGGTCTTAGTTCGAGAGTGCCTCTCGAAGGGCTGTTCGTGTGACCGTCTGAGTTTCGAAGGTCCTCCCGAAGGGCTGTCCGTGTGACCGTCCGAGTTTTGAAATCCTCCCGAAGGGCTGTCCGAGCGACCGTCCGAGGGACTGTCCGACCGCCTCCCGGAGGGCTGTCCAAAGGGCAGACGAGGGTATACATCATCGTGGTTGGGAGATTCTAAATCCTAGCTGCGGGGATCTGCACCATCGATCGTCATCGACTCTACTTCCGCTGCGCTACGAGTCGGTAATGAAAAAGATCAAACCTTGTATGCAGTCTCCATAGTGGTCCTGGGCTGGTGCGTAGGTCGGAATTTTTTTGTTTTCTGCTGCATTACCCAACACAATTTTATGTTACACGTATAATACGTTAAGTCAAAGTACTTCCACCAATCCCTCCAACAAATACATTGGATTACATTGTTGTGCCTCAACCCATGACCTTACCGAACTACTCACACATGGAAACACACGAAGAAATCATTGAAGAACACATCATGAAGATTGATTCATTATAATATGTCTTACAATAGAAGCCAAATGTGATACACAATTACAAGGTATGGCTAGATGATGCTTGTAATCTGCGTTGGTATTTTCCCGAAGAGAAGAGGATAATGCAGCACAATAGAGGTAAGTATTTCCCTCGGTTATGAAACCAATGTTATCAATCCAGTAGGAGAACCAAGCAACACTATGTAAACAACACATGCACACAAACAACAAAAAATTGCAACCCAATGCGTAAGAGGAGTTGTCAATCCCTTAACGGTATTGGGATGGATTAAATTGTATAGGTTTTGGTAAATAGATCTAACAAAAATACAAAATAAAAAAATAAAGAAAAATTGCAGCAAGGTATTTTGGATTTAATATATGATAGGAAATAGACCCGAGGGCCATAGTTTTTACTAGAAGCTTCTCTAAAGAAAATAGCATATGGTGGGTAAACAAATTACTGTTGGGCAATTAATAGAAAAATGACTGACTCCTGTCTGCTTCTACTACTATTACTATACACATCGACCGCTATCCAGCATGCATATAGTGTATTAAGTTCATGGAAAAACGGAGTAATGCAATAAGAACGATGACATGATGTAGACGAGATAAACTCACGTTTGAACAAACCCCGTCTTGTTAATAGCAACGATACATGCGTGTCATGTCTCTTTCTGTCACTGAGATTGAGCACCGCAAGATCGAACCCATCATAAAGCACCTCTTCCCATGGCAAGATAAATCAATCTAGTTGGCCAAACCAACCCAATAAATCAGAGAAGAAATACGAGGCTATAACAATCATGCATAATGATTGTTCAGCAAAGACTCGAAAAATATTCATAGACACTACTAGGGAAAACCCTAGCAGTAGCGCTGGTTTTGTGCTCACTAGTAGCGGGAGGCACGCTATTAATAAGGCGCTACAGTTATTGCTTAGCGAACGCAGCGTTCGCACGCCGCCATCGCTAAGACAAATAGCTGCAGCGCTTGTTCACTCCCACCCCATCGCTAATGTAACTAGTGGCAGCGTGTTTTCTCTCCATCGCTACTAGTATTATTTTTTAAATTTTTTTATTTTTAGTGTATTTATGCGCCATCGCACAAATATTGGTACAATACCAGTTATGAGGTTTACATCATTATGTCCATAATAAAGGTGTCAATGAAGGTGGATTAGGTTCAAGTGGAGGCAATATGTGGTGCATGTCAAAAGTATACTACTAAACTAAACTTGATCTAGTTTGGACTAGTAGTACTTTTGATGTGCACCACATGTTGCCTTCACTTGAATCTAATCCGCCAGCACAAGCTATTTAATCATCATCATAGTCATAACATCAATAGTAGTTATTTAATCATCATAGTCATAGTGTAGCACATCATCATCTTCAAACTCATTCTAGCAAGCTAATCACCACCAACACTAATTGCAGTAGCTATCTAATCACCAGCAACACTAGCTAATAAAAATCATCAGTCATTGCCACCAACACTAGCTAATCACTCCTGCTGCTCTCTCTGAGGTAAAATAACATAAAACATGTGTAGCACTCGTTCTTCATCAAGTTGGAGCATGCAGATGAACCTGTCTCCTAATCATGGGTTGTGCTTCTGATTGCTGTCCCCTAGTACTTCTCTGCGACCGTTCACAATTTTGCTCCAATCTTTCACTATTAAGCATTAATTCCTCGCTATTAGAAATCCTGAATGCACTAAAGTGCATTATAGGATATCTTGGCCATAAGCTAACAATTCTCATCTGACCTTTAGTCTTGATCCAATGAGGCACAACATTCAGCGGGAGTCCCTGCTGAAGAACATCGAATAGTAACATACTTAGCAATGAAGTTTAGCTTAAAAAATAATGTATGCGAAAGATGCACTGAGTACAAATAGTAAGAATCTTACCATCTTTCCTAAATAGATGTGACCGTAGTTCAATATGAACACTATTGGTCGCACGTTTTGAGTACTAAGATTTGCAAGTCCAAAAAATTAATTTGTCTTGACAGTATGAAGATCCTCAAGCCATGAAACATAATGACTTATCTCCTCGCAGTTTAGTTCAGCCCCGGGACAGTAGTAGGTCCTGTCTACCAAGCGCAGGACATGTTTGCTTGATTGGAAATAAGCTGTCAATAGAAATTAGTTGTAAACTATTTTGAATAAACAATATCAAAGACATAAATATTGTTGAGAAACTCACATTTTGGTAGAACTGGAGGCGTCTGCACATCGACCCAGATGTCGGTATTACCTTCAATACCATCTTCCGGACGAATATCAAAGGTGATAACCATATCAGGCTCAAATGCATAAGCCTTGCATCGTGCTCGCCATGTTTTGCATCCAAAATAGGTTTGTATAATTTTGCATGGAAAATATAACCATGCTCGGTCTTCAAATAAACTCTCTTTACCTCCATAGTAGTTGTCACAGAACTGAAATCTATCTTATCCAATACAAAAACTCTTGCATGGCAGGGGATACGCTAGTAGAATAGTAAAAAAATATAAGTTGAAGCAAATGAAGCGGATGTCATGCTTAATTACGAAAAACCACTTGTCGTTGTGACTTACTATATCCACTTCGAAGTTCTCGTCCAGCTTGATGCTGAAGCGCCTATCATCATCTAGGAAGATTCCATCACACAGGCCACGCTCGTCTTCGCAGTATTTGCAAATACAGAAATCCTTTTCGTCGTTAGACATTTCCTATGTTCATAGTTAAAACATTAATTGAAAATTGATCAAGACAACTACCAGGATCTTGAACACACAAATCCGGGCACTCGATATTTCCTCCATATTACGCACAAGTCAAGCCAAAATTCACGGAAAAATCTGGCATGACCTTTGCTAAAATAGGACATATCGAGCGCCTGAAATTTGCCGGAACGGAAATGAATCAACACTCCGGCAAAACATAGGCCACTCAGAGGTGTAACATGCAAACATGACCGGCCACTTGGGCAAGCACATATCCTATTTGAGCAACACAAGATATACATTTCAAAATATCTTATAGGACTCAAATTAGCATGCATTCAATAAGCAAAAGTAAATCATCTCATGTGTCCGTACATCATCGAATATTATCACTAGTACATCCCGAATAGTGTCATACATATAACATCACTAATACAACTAAAACCCTAGCACACGACGAGTGTCGGCGCGGGCGGTGGACACCCACAGAGAAGGAACCATCACGGGATGATAGCTCCAGTGAGATCCCTGGAGAACCTGCCAGGTATTAGAGAACCTTTGCTCCAACGCAAAAAAGTAGCGACGGTCGTTCGCGCCCTCCTCACTGACACGGTGACGCACCACCTCTGCGGGGTCCTCAAGCCTCTGGACCGTCACTGGCCCACGCGACCGCCACCAAAGAAGGTTCGGGTCAACGACAGGCTGGCTCCTCACCAACCTGCGCCCCCGTTAGGTAGCGCCTCCCAGTACCACCCCGGCGGAGCCCAGTCCCGGACATGGCCCATCTTGTCAAGCAGGTGTCGTCCTCCGCCGACTCAACGACGAGGATGCGAGATAGGCATCGTCTACGTCGATGCGGGAAAAATTGTTTTAACTAAAAAATAGCAACAAGCTCTTACTAACTAGTTCTATTAATTCCATTAGTTCTTACTAAAAATAAACTTACTATAAATAAAAATAAACTAGTACCTAATTAGTAGCTAGTTCTTACTAACTAATTAGTACCTAGGAACTACTGCCCTAATTACCATATAAGTATCCATTTTTTAACTAGGGTTCGTACTAACTAATTAAATAGGGTTAATACTAATTGTAATTAACTAACTAGCACTAAAAATAGCCTAGGGTTCATACTAACTAGCACTAAATAGCTAGGGTTCATACTAAGCAGAGAAGAGGGAAGGGGAGAGTGCTTACAGAGGGCAGGGAGAGAGATGGGGTCGGGGAGACGGCGGCACCGAGGCGCGGCGAGGCGGGGTCAGGGGAGACGGCGGCGAGGCGGGTCGAGGGAGACGGCGTCGGAGAGCGAGGGCAGGGGCTCCGGCAAGGTCGAGGTCGAGGAGGAGGAGGCACAAGCGCGCGACGACATCGAGGGGTAGACTCCGACGGAGAGCAAGCAGGGAGGCCTCCATGAGGGCGAGGGAGGGCTCAGTGAGGCGACGAGGGGAGAAGAGAGTGGGGAATTGGGGGAGGAAGCAGAGGAGAGGGAATCAGGCCGCACGGGGGGTTAGGTGAAAATAGCTTTAACAGTAGCGTGGGGAGCAAAGACGCGCTGCTGCTAAAATCCGTAGTAGTAGCTTTGTTTCTAGAAGGGTGCTACTACTATACCTAGCACGTCGGGAACGGTGTGGCAATTATAGTAGTAGTTCTATTCCTGCCGCGCTACTGCTAAGTGGGTAACAGTAGCGCCCTTTTAGCCGACGCGCTACTGCTAAGTAGCAGTAGTGCCTCATTTCAACAAGCGCTACTGGTAAGATTCTGTGTATAAGGTTTTCCCTAGTAATGAGAAACTAATTATAAATTCACAATTAATCAGATCCCAACAAACACACCGCAAAAAAGAGTTACACCGAATAGATATCCAAGAACATCGACGAGAACATTGAATTGAAGATTAAAAAGAGACAAGAAGCCATCTAGCTACTAACTACAGACCCGTAGGTTTGTGGTAAACTACTCATGCATCATCAGAGGGGCAACAAGGATGAAGAAGAACCCCCTCCGTGATCTTTGCCCCCTCGGCATAGTGCCGAAAAAGGCCTCTAGATTGGATCTCTTGGCTCTGAAACTTGCGGTGACGGAAAACGTATTTCGTTGACTCCCCTAGGGTTTTGGGGATTTTAGAGTATTTATAGAGGCGGAGGTAGGTAAGGGGGTGCATGTGGGTCCCACTACCCACCAGGGCATTCCTAAGGCCCCTAGCATGCCCTGGTGCCTAGTGGGCCCCACAAGCGTCCCCTCGTGCCCTCTAGAAGCTTCCAAGGTGTCTTCCTGCCCGAAAAAAATCTCCAAAAAGTTTCATGCCATTTGAACTTTGTTTGGTATTGATATTCTGCAATGTAAAAAATAAGCAAAAAACAGCAACTGGAACTGGACCTATGCCAATAGATTAGTCCCAAAAAATAATATAAAGTTGCTAGTAAATGTATGTAAAACATCCAAGATTGATAATATAACAACATGGAACAATAAAAAATTATAGATACGTTGGAGACGTATCAGCATCCTCAAGCTTAATTCCTGCTCGTTCTCGAGTAGGTAAATGATATAAACAGAATTTTTGATGTGGAATGGTGCCTAACATGTTTATCACATATTCTTTTCTTTTGTAGCATGGACATTTGGACTTATGATGATTAAAAGCAATAGTCTATAATTGACATGAGGACATCAATACTCAAGCATATCAACAAGCAACCATGTCTTCCAAAATACCAATGCTATAAAAGCTATCCCTAACCCATTATGCTCAATTGATCCATTCATGAAACACACTCAAATATTAGCTATATCCAATGCACAAGTATGATAATAGTGTTCCCTGGTTGGTGCTTTATAAGAGAAGGTGGGGACTCAACAAAAATAAAAATTGCATAGAAATAAATAGATAGGTCCTTCGTAGAGGGGAGCAGAGATTTGTAGAGGTGCCAGAGCTCATAGCTTAAGTTGAGAGATAAAATTGTTTTGAGAGGCATTTTTTCCTTTTAATGAAGCGACCGTGAATTCCCAATATCTTCCGTGCTAGGTAAATCATAGGCGGTTCCCAAACATAAAATAAAGTTTATTTCCTTCTCCACTATTCTTTCACAATCCATGGCTAGCCGTATCCACTGGTACCTTCCATACCAACATTTGCCAAAATTATATATATTCCGTCACGGTGAACCAAATGCATAGAATAATATTTTTGATGAAATTCTAGCTTTAATCGGTTCCAATCCCATGTCCCAGTATCATCCAATAGAATATTTGTAAGTATTAGCAGTTAAGTTGTCAATTAAATCACACTTGGAGAACTAAATATTTGCAGCAAAATGTTTAGTAGCACAGTTGTATGTTAGTTTGATAGCACTAGTAACAATAGCAACAATAACGAGAACAATAATAGTAGCAGTTTTGCAGTGATTGTAACAGCAGCAGCAACGGAAGTAACTTAGCAAGTTAGTCAAAAAAAGTAACTTAGCAAAGATCAATATATGAAACATGTACGCATTGGATCAATGATGAATAATTGTGTTGGATAATATTCATCATGTAACAGTCACAACCTAAAGCGATGCATAATGGCTCCAATTCATCAATGTAATGTAGGCATGTATTCCATATATAGTCATACATGCTTATAATAAGAACTTGCATGACATATTTTGTCCTACCCTCCCGTAGCAGTGGGGTCCTTCAGGAAACTAAGGGATATTAAGGCCTCCTTTTAATAGAGAACCGGAACAAAACATTAACACATAATGAATATATAAACTCCTCGAATTACAGTCAACCCCGGAGAGTATCCCAAACAATTGTCACTATGGGGCCTACGGATCAGAACAATAATAAGTGCATATCACTATCAGGTAGGATCAAGAACTCAAATATATTCATGAAAACATAAATGGTTCAGATCTTAAATCATGGCACTCGGGCCCTAGTGACAAGCATTAAGCATAACAAAGGCATAGAAAAATCAAGCTCAGAACATGTGGATACTACGGACCAAACCCTAACAAATTGACTCGATTACATGATAAATCTCATCCAACTCCATCACTGTCTAGCAAGCCTACGAAGGAATTGATCACCCCCGATGGTGAGCATCATGGAAGAAGGGTTGGCAATGATGATGGCAACAAATCCCCTCTCCGGTGCCCCGAACGGACTCCAGATCAGCCCTCCCGATGAAGAACAGGAGGTAGCGACGACTTCGTATCGTAAAATGCGATGCAACTTCTTCTCTTATTTTTTTTCTCAAGGAAAAGGAATTTATAGGCTTGAGATTAGGGTCAGCAGAGCCACGTGGGCCCGACAAGGTAACAGGGCGCGCCTAAGGAGGGTGGTCGCGCCTTGTTGCCTTGTGGGCAACTAGTGGCCCCCCTCAAGTGGATCTTCGCTCCAGTATTTTTATATATTCCATAGAAATCTCAAAAAAGTTTCGTATGATTCCGAGAACTTTTTTTTCTGTGCAAAAACAACACCATGATTGTTCTGCTGAAAACAGCGTCAGTTCGGGTTAGTTTCATTGAAATCATGCAAATTAGAGTTAAAAACAAGAGAAAAATTGTTTGGAAAAGTAGATAAGACAGAGACGTAACACTGTCCTTCTCCTCCTCTTTGGTGGCAGTCCGACCATGGCACGGACCGCCCGATTCTTCACAATGCGGTCAAGGATGACTTTCTCCTCTGCAGCCGCCCGCGCCGCCGCATCAGTCGCCTCCGAGACCACCATGTTGGCAGTGTGTCGGGCCTCGGCGACCCTTATTCTCTCCTTCCCACGGAGGGCACACCGGTCCTGGTGGGATTCATACTCCGCCTGACTGGTGATGGGAAAGGAAAGATTTGAAGGTAGTCAGGACCGCGATGATCCAGCTCCGAGGATTCGAGTGGTCATTAAGCCTACGCTAAGGAGTCACGCCGGATAGGTCCTACCGTCGGCCGGGCGCTGTGCTCTCAGGAGCGGCGGAGTGCAATGCGGATGGCCATTGCCTCCTCCAACCCGCACGGGATGACACCCCAGCCGATGGATCCGGATTGGTCGGAGTTAGATCTGCTTCCCTCCATACCGGATACGGCCAAAGATGAGCTTGGGTGACGGAGGGGAGTGGAATGAAGTAGCGGGTTTGGTTTGAAAAACCAATGAAAAGAAATATATGTGGGGTTGGGATGTGGCAGCCGTGCTTTTATATCCGCCTCATATTGAGCTGGACATAAGGAGTGCCGGTTAGGCTGGCCGTTTGAGGCCCGTTTGAGAGTGGGGGAACGTTTTCCTAAAAAAACGGAGGGAGATGCTTTTAAGGGGGGACTTGCATTTGGGAAGGAAACGCCCCTGCCCCTGCCCCTGCCCTGGATTCATTCATTTATTCCACCCCCTTCCCCTCCTTCCTTCCTTCCTAATCCTAATCCTAGAGGAGCATATCTAGGGTTCTGCCCTCCCATCCCCGCAGTCGTCGCCTCCTCTCCTCTCCTCTCCTCGCCCCCGCTGCCGTCGGCCAACGAGATCCAGCGAGATCCGAACGACGCCGTCTCCGTCTCGCCGCCGCCGCCTGGTAAGCTCAAGCTCCTCGCTGCCTTCCTTGTTCAGATCTGCCAGGCCAGCCATCCATGTTCGCTTTACCTGGAACAAGTATGAAACTAGAAGTACTTTGTAGGTGTTGTTGGATAGGTTTGCAAGATAATAAAGAACACATCAATAAAAAGTAGGGGCTCTTTAGATAAAGAAGCAATAAAGTAAATATAGCGAGTGTGGAAAAGTGGTGGTAGGAGTTGTGAAATTGTCCCTAAGCAATTGACTACGTTACTAGACCAGTTATCACTATTGCAATTCTATTTGAGGGAGAGGCATAAGCTAACATACTTTCTCTTCTTGGATCATATGCACTTATGATTGGAACTCTAGCAAGCATCTGCAACTACTAAATATCATTAAGGTAAAAACCCAACCATAGCATTAAAGTATCAAGTCCCCTTTATCCCATACGCAAACAACCTACTTACTCGGGTCTGTGCTTCTGTCACTCACGCCACCCACCATAAGCAAATCATGAACATATTACAAACCCCACAGCGGTGATCCCTCACGCTTGCACGACACGGCGAGCACCATAGGACAGCACAAATAATAAAACATGCAACTCAAACAAATCATAGCAATTCATCAATCACCGATAGGACAACGAAAAGCTACTCAGACATCATAGGATGGCAACACATCATTGGATAACAATATGAAGCATAAAGCACCATGTTCAAGTAGAGGGTACAGCGGGTTGCGGGAGAGTGGACCGCTGAATATAGATGGGGGAAGGTGATGGAGATGTTGGTGAAGATGGCGGAGGTGTTGGTGAAGATCGCGGTGATGATGATGGCCCCCGGCGGCGCTCCGGCGCCACCGGAAGCATGGGGGAGAGAGCACCCCTTCTTCTTATTCTTCTTCCTTAACTTCCTCCCTGGATGGGAGAAGGGTTTCCTCCGTCCTTGGCTCCCATGTCTTGGGAGGGCGCCCCCTCCGAGATTGGATCTATCTCTCTGTTTTGCGTTACGGGATTCTGCCCGCACGTTGCTTTTATATCCGGAGATCCGTGAATCTGATTGGATTGAAACCTTCGCCAGATATTTTTCCAAAATTAGCTTTCTTATGCCAAAGAAGGGCATCAACCGCCTTACGGGTACCCAGAGGGTGAGGGCGCGCCCACCGAGTGGGCGTGGCCCCTGTCTTGTGGCCACCTTGGGCACCATCTCGCGTTGATTTTACTTCCCAAAAATCACAAATATTCCAAAATAATTCTCCGCCAGTATTTATCCCATTTGGACTCCGTTTGATATGGGGTTTCTCTGAAACATAAAACATGCAATAGACAGAACTGCATTGGGCAATCGGATCAATATGTTAGTCCCAAAATAATATAAAAAGTTGCCAAAAGTATATGAAAGTTGAATAATATTGGCATGGAACAATCAAAAATTATAGATACGACGGAGACGTATCAGCCGGCGGCCCGTGCGGTGTTCTTTATGGGAAGAATCAGAGAAGAGGAAGAAGAAGGGTTAGGAGACGTAGGATCTTCATCCAAATGCCAGAAATGGTCGAGAGACCGGGAGTTGCATTCTTAATGCGCCTCGTTCATCATATGTGGGCATTGCGCAACCAACATTTTATTATCCAAAATCTGCTTGCTCTTCTTTACCATGTTCCTCTTACATTTCTTCTTTAATATGTACTCTCTCCATTCCTAAATACAAGTCTTTGTATAGATTCCACCATGGACTACATATGGAGCAAAATGAGTGAATCTACACTCTAAAATGTATCTGGATACATCTCAGATGTGATCCATAGTGGAAATCTCTACCAAGACTTACATTTTGGAACGGAGGGAGTATGATAGTAGTACAAGATGTTCCTAGTACTGAAGATGAGCAGGGACATTTGCAGTGTAGAGTTCTATACGGTTGGTTGTGATGGAGAATTTGAGCCTCTTTGATTCGTAGGATTTTGTAAACATAGAAATAGGATTTGTAATGACCTGCCCACTTGAATCCTATAAGAATAGCAAGGAAATGCGGGGAGCTGTGTCGCCTTTGAGAGTTACTCGATATTAACAAGATCAGCGCTTTCAGGTTGAAGAGAACTGGTATCCAAAGCCTTTCTAGCCGCATGGCAAGATTAGCACATATATTCCAAGCAAGTTCCACTTTGCTGATTTTACTCTGATGCTTACGGTTTTCCCGCTATATCTACACTATGATCGTGTAGCTGCTTTGTGTCGCACTAGCACAATCCACTCTTGAAGCTAAACACCGCAATGACTTACAAAATTGGCACCAAGGCATTGAGTGCCATTCGATGCAATGAAACTCATACGCCCCCACTTGTTGATTCTTGTTCAGAATATGATCCTAATGACTATTCTAACCTCGAGGAGTCAAAGGCAGATGGCCTGTCCTGTTCACCCATCAAGGTGCCTGTTCTAATTTGGCAAGGTTTTATTGATTGCGTGTATCTTGCATATGTTGTCTTGCATTTCTTGTACTTTGTTGCACCGCCATCTGTTTAGTTTACTCATCATATATGTCGAGATGTCATGCCCATCCATTATCAATACATATTCCATCTGTCATCATACCATGTTTTCCACTCAAATGCTATTCTTGTGCATCAGACATCAAAAAGGAAGAGGGTGCAGTTCTCCTTCTCTGCTCCTTCTCTGAAGAAGAAGAAGGCCCCCAAGCGCAGTTGTCCTCTTGTTGTGGACTCTGAACTGCATCGCTGCACCCGGAGTTCTCCAAAAAGGGATGGTTTCAAGCCAGTGCTTCAAGCATTGCCTATGTCTGAACCTAAGAAAAAGAAGCCCCGTTCCAAGCCCCTGACGGATGATGGTTCTACTAGTCGTATGCCTTCGGTGCCACCGCCAACACCTATTCGTCATATTCAGCAAATTCGAGTGGATCTGGGTATCTCTGCTGAAAAGCTCTCTGTGGATGCGCTTATGGCGGATCCTTCTGCTGCCAAGGACAAGTCCTCCAATGATTAGTTCGTGCTGTGCAAGCGGGGTGTGGTCGACCCATAACCGGACTAGTTATCGTAGGATCTATCTAAAGACTTTGTCTCCAGGACTCGTATGCATTCGTTGTCTTTGCAAACTTCTTTTGTTTGGCTTTGCTGCATGTCTGAAATGCTCTATGTGTTGCCTGTTATGTGGGCATGTTGTTAAAGTTGTAAACGCTATGTTCAATGGATATTCGGTCTACTAGAAGTTGGCGTGTTATGTGTTGGAATGTTCGGGGCTTAAATTCTGACGACCGTCAGCATGTTGTTCGTAACAAAGTGGATGAAAGTTAGGCTTCTGTTATCTGTCTGCAGGAAACGAAAATGGAGTGTATTGACTTCAGAATTGTCAGGAAATTTTGCCCTCGTCGTTTTGATTCTTTTGCTTATAGCCCTTCTGTTGGGGCTTCGAGCGGCATTGTTCTGTTGTGGAACTCCTCTGTTCTTACAGGGAGATTAATTGAGGTCAAGCAATTTGGCGTTGTTGTGCACTTTACTTCCAAACATAACAATGAGCAATGGACGTTGGTTACTGTCTATGGGCCATGTCGTGGCCAGGCCAGGGATGATTTTGTGGATTGGCTTTATAACCTTTCCATCCCTGACCCTGAAAATTGGCTTATTTTGGGAGACTTTAATTTTATTCGATCAACTGACAACAGAAACCTACCTGATGGCGATGCTAATGATATCTTCATTTTTAATGAGATTATCGGGCACCTTGGCTTGCTTGAGTTACCTATTAAGGGGAGATCTTACACTTGGTCGAATATGCAGGATAATCCTCTTCTTGAGCAGCTAGATTGGTTTTTCACTTCCTCAAACTGGATCACTTGTTACCCCTCCACCCAGGTGTTGCCTCTGGCTAGGACTGCTTCAGATCATGTGCCTTGTGTGGTGGCCATCAACACTTCTATCCCTAAATGTAACATTTTTCGTTTTGAGAATTACTGGGTGGAGCTGCAGGGTTTTATGGACTGTGTGTCTGCCTCATGGTCTTCTGCTTCCAGCAAAACCAACATCTCGGCCAAGATTGCTGACAAATTTAAGTCCTTGAGGAGGGATCTTAAGAGTTGGCACATGAATGTTTCCAAAATGAAAATATTAATTGCTAAATGTAATAGGGTGGTTCTCATTTTGGATTGTTTGGAGGAATTGAGGGCACTCTATAGGCATGAATTCAACTTTCGTACTCCACATGTTGCCTTCACTTGAATCTAATCCGCCAGCACAAGCTATTTAATCATCATCATAGTCATAACATCAACAATAGTTATTTAATCATCATAGTCATAGTGTAGCACATCATCATCTTCAAACTCATTCTCGCTAGCTAATCACCACCAACACTAATTGCGGTAGCTATCTAATCACCAGCAACACTAGCTAATAAAAATCATCAGTCATTGCCACCAACACTAGCTAATCACTCCTACTGATCTCTCTCAGATGAAATAACATAAAACATGTGTAGCACTCGTTCTTCATCAAGTTGGAGCATGCAGATGAACCTGTCTCCTACTCATGGGCTGCGCTTCTGATTGCTGTCCCCTAGTACTTCTCGGTGACCGTTCACAATTTTGCTCCAATCTTTCACTATTAAGCATTCCTCGCTATTAGAAATCCTGAATGCACTAAAGTGCATTATAGGATATCTTGGCCATAAGCTAACAATTCTCATCTGACCTTTAGTCTTGATCCAATGAGGCACAACATTCAGCGGGAGTCCCTGTTGAAGAACATCGTATAGTAACATACTTAGCAATAAAGTTTAGCTTAAAAAATAATGTATGCGAAAGATGCACTGAGTACAAATAGTAAAAATCTTACCATCTTTCCTAAATAGATGTGACCGTAGTTCAATACGAACACTATGGTCGCACGTTTTGAGTACTAAGATTTGCAAGTCCAAAAAAATAATTTGTCTTGACAGTATGAAGATCCTCAAGCCATGAAACATAACGACATCTGGGTCGATGTGCAGACAACATACGTCTTGCAAATAAACTCTCTTTACCTCCATAGTAGTTGTCATAGAACTGAAATATATCTTATCCAATACAAAAACTCTTGCATGGCAGGGGATACGATAGTAGAATAGTAAAAACATATAAGTTGAAGCAAATGAAGCAGATGTCATGCTTAATTACAAAAAAAGACTTGTCGTTGTGACTTACTATATCCACTTCGAACTTCTCATCCAGCTTGATGTTGAAGCGCCTATCATCATCTAGGAAGATTCCGTCAGACACGAGCCACGCTTCGTCTTTGAGTATTTGCAAATACCAAATCCTTTTAAATCGTTAGACATTTCCTATGTTCATAGTTAAAACATTAATTGAAAATTGATCGAAGACAACTACCAGGATACTCAACACACAAATCCGAGGCAATCGATATTTCCTACATATTTTGGCACAAGTCATGCCAAAATTCACAGAAAAATCCGGCATGACCTTTGCTAAAATAGGACATATCGATCGCCTGAAATTTGCCGGAACGGAAATGAATCAACACTCAAGCAAAACATAGGCCACTCAAAGGTATAACATGCAAACATGACCGGCCACTTGGGCAAGCACATATCCTATTTGAGCAACACAAGATATACATTTCAAAATATCTTATAGGACCCAAATTAGCATGCATTCAATAAGCAAAAGTAAATCATCTCATGCGCCCGTACATCATCGAATATTATCACTAATACATCCTGAATAGTGTCATACATATAACATCAATAATACAACTAAAACCCTAGCACACGACGGTATCGGGTGGGCGGTGGACACCCACAAAGAAGGAACCATCACGGGATCATAGCTCCAAAGTGAGATCCTCGAGAACCTGCCGGTATTGGAGAACTGTGCTCCAACGCAAACAAGTAGCAATGGTCGTGCGCGTCCTCCTCATCGACACGGTGACGCACCACCTCCGTGGGGTCCTCGAGCCTCTGACCGCCATCGCCCACGCGACCGCCACCAAAGAAGGTTCGGTCAACGACAGTGGCTCCTCACCAACTCGCGCCCCGGTAGGTAGCGCCTTCAAGACCACCCGGTGGAGCCAGTCCGGACATGGCCCAACTGGTCAAGCAGGTGTCGTCCTCCACCGACTCGACGACGAGGATGCGGGATAGGCATCGTCCACGTCGATGCGGGAAAAATTGTTTTAACTAAAAAATAGCAACAAGCTCTTACTAACTAGTTCTATTAATTCCATTAGTTCTTACTAAAAATAAACTTACTATAAATAAAAATAAACTAGTACCTAATTAGTACCTAGTTCTTACTAACTAATTAGTACCTAGGAACTACTACCCTAATTACCATATAAGTATCCATTTTTTAACTAGGGTTCGTCTACCTAATTAAATAGGGTTAATACTAATTGTAATTAACTAACTAGCACTAAAAATAGCCTAGGGTTCATACTAACTAGCACTAAATAGCTAGGGTTCATACTAAGCAGAGAAGAGGGAAGGGGAGAGCGCTTACAGAGGGCGGGGAGAGAGATGGGGTCGGGGGAGACGGCGGCACCGAGGCGCAGCGAGGCGGGGTCAAGGGAGACGGCGGCGAGGCGGGTCGAGGGAGACGGCGTCGGAGAGCGAGGGCAGGGGCTTCGGCAAGGTCGAGGTCGAGGAGGAGGAGGCACAGGCGCGCGACGACGTCGAGAGGCAGACTCCGACGGAGAGCAAGGGCAGGGCCTCCGGCGAGGGCGAGGGAAGGGGCTCCAGAGGAGGCGACGAGGGGGAGAAGAGAGAGTGGGGAATTGGGGGAGGAAGCAGAGGAGAGGGAATCAGGCCGCGCGGGGGGGTTAGGTGAAAATAGCTTTAACAGTAGCGTGGGGAGCAAAGACGCGTTGCTGCTAAAATCCGTAGTAGTAGCTTTGTTTCTAGAAGGGCGCTACTACAATACCTAGCACATCGGGAATGGTGTGGCAATTATAGTAGTAGTTCTGTTCCTGCCGCGCTACTGCTAAGTGGGTAATAGTAGCGCCCTTTTAGCCGACGCGCTACTGCTGAGTAGCAGTAGTGCCACATTTCAACAAGCGCTACTGGTAAGATTCTGTGTATAAGGTTTTCCCTAGTAATGAGATAGAACTGATTATAAATTCACGATTAATCAGATCCCAACAAACACACCGCAAAAAAGAGTTACACCGAATAGATATCCAAGAACATCGACGAGAACATTGAATTGAAGATTAAAAAGAGACAAGAAGCCATCTAGCTACTAACTACAGACCCGTAGGTCTGTGGTAAACTACTCATGCATCATCAGAGGGGCAACAAGGATGAAGAAGAACCCCCTCCGTGATCTTTGCCCCCTCAGCATAGTGCCAGAAAAGGCCTCTAGATTGGATCTCTTGGCTCTGAAACTTGCGGTGACGGAAAACGTATTTCGTTGACTCTCCTAGGGTTTTGGGGATTTTAGAGTATTTATAGATGCGGAGGTAGGTAAGGGGGTACTTGTGGGTCCCACTACCCACCAGGGCATGCCTAAGGCCCCTAGCGTGCCCTGGTGCCTAGTGGGCCCCACAAGCGTCCCCTCGTGCCCTCCAGAAGCTTCCTGGGTGTCTTCCAGCCCGAAAAAATCTCCAAAAAGTTTCGTGTCATTTGAACTTTGTTTGGTATTGATATTCTGCAATGTAAAAAATAAGCAAAAATAAGCAACTGGAACTGGACCTATGCCAATACATTAGTCCCAAAAAATAATATAAAGTTGCTAGTAAATGTATGTAAAACATCCAAGATTGATAATATAACAACATGGAACAATAAAAAATTATAGATACATTGGAGACATATCAGCATCCTCAAGCTTAATTCCTGGTCGTTCTCGAGTAGGTAAATGATATAAACAGAATTTTTGATGTGGAATTGTGCCAAACATGTTCATCACATATTCTTTTCTTTTGTAGCATGGACATTTGGACTTATGATGATTGAAAGCAATAGTCTATAATTGACATGAGGACATGAATAATCAAGCATATCAACAAGCAACCATGTCTTTCAAAATACCAACGCTATGAAAGCTATCCCTAACCAATTATGCTCAATTGATCCATTCATGAAACACACTCAAATATTAGCTATATCCAATGCACAAGTATGATAATAGTGTTCCCTGGTTGGTGCTTTATAAGAGAAGATGGAGACTCAATAAAAATAAAAATTGCATAAAAATAAATAGATAGGTCCTTCGCAGAGGGGAGCAGAGATTTATAGAGGTGCCAGAGCTCATAGCTTAAGTTGAGAGATAAAATTGTTTTGAGAGGCATTTTTTCCTTTTAATGAAGCGACCGTGAATTCCCAATATCTTCTAGGCTAGGTAAATCATAGGCGGTTCCCAAACATAAAATAAAGTTTATTTCCTTTTCCACTATTCTTTCACAATCCATGGCTAGCCGTATCCACTGGTACCTTCCATACCAACACTTGACAAAATTATATATATTCTGTCATGGTGAACCAAATGCATAGAATAATATTTCTGATGAAATTCTAGCTTTAACCGGTTCCAATCCCATGTCCCAGTTGTTGGGGAACGTAGTAATTTCAAAAAAAACTCCTACGCACACACAAGATCATGGTGATGGCATAGCAATGAGAGGGGAGAGTATTGTCCACGCACCCTCATAGACCGTAAGCGAAGCGTTATGACAACGTGGTTGATGTAGTCGACGTCTTCACGATCCGACCGATCCAAGTACCGAACGACGGCACCTCCGAAGTTCAGACACGCTCAGCTTGATGACGATCCCGGGCCCGATCCAGAAAGCGTCGGGGATGAGTTCGTCAAGACGACGGCGTGGTGACGATGATGATGTTCTATCGTGGCAGGCTTCGCCTAAACTCCGCGACGATATGACCGAGGTGGAATATGGTGGAGGGGGCACGACACGGCTAAGGAACGATCCGTAAATAAACTTGTGTGTATTAGGGTGCCCCCGCCCTCAGATATAAAGGAGCCCGGGGGAGGGGCGGCCGCCAAGGAGGGCGCGCCAGGGGGAGTCCTACTCCCGGGAGTAGGACTCCTTCTTCCTAGTTGGAGTAGGAGAAGGGGAAGGATGAGGAAGAGGGAAGGAAAGGGGCGCCGCCCCCCTCTCCTTGTCCTATTCGGACTAGGGAGGGGAGGGGGCGTGGCCCACCTCTTGCCTCCTCTCCTCTTCTCCCTTATGGCCCATGAAGGCCCAATAACCCCCGGGAGGGTTCTGGTAACCCCCCGGTACTTCGGTAAAATGCCGATTTCACCCGGAACACTTCCGATGTCCAAACATAGGCTTCCAATATATCAATCTTTATGTCTCGACCATTTCGAGACTCCTCGTCATGTCCGTGATCACATCTGGGACTCCGAACAAACTTCGGTACATCAAAACTTATAAACTCATAATGAAACTGTCATCGTAACGTTAAGCGTGCGGACCCTACGGGTTCGAGAACTATGTAGACATGACCTAGAACTATTCTCAGTCAATAACCAATAGCGGAACCTGGATGCCCAATTTGGTTCCTACATATTCTACGAAGATCTTTATCGGTCAAACCGCATAACAACATACGTTGTTCCCTTTGTCATCGGTATGTTACTTGCCCGAGATTCGATCGTCGGTATCCAATACCTAGTTCAATCTCGTTACCGGCAAATCTCTTTACTCGTTATGTAATGCATCATTCCGTAACTAACTCATTAGCTACATTGCTTTCAAGGCTTATAGTGATGTGCATTACCGAGAGGGCCCAGAGATACCTCTCTGACAATCGGAGTGACAAAACCTAATCTCGAAATACGCCAACCCAACATGTACCTTTGGAGACACCTGTAGTACTCCTTTATAATCACCCAGTTACGTTGTGACGTTTGGTAGCACCCAAAGTGTTCCTCCGGTAAATGGGAGTTGCAAAATGTCATAGTTACAGGAACATGTATAAGTCATGAAGAAAGCAATAGCAATATACTAAACGATCAAGTGCTAGGCTAACGGAATGGGTCATGCCAATCACATCATTCTCCTAATGATGTGATCCCATTAATCAAATGACAACACATGTCTATGGTTAGGAAACATAACCATCTTTTGATTAATGAGCTAGTCAAGTAGAGGCATACTAGTGACGTGGTGTTTGTCTATGTATTCACACATGTATTATGTTTCCTATTAATACAATTCTAGCATGAATAATAAACATTTATCATGATATGAGGAACTAAATAATAACTTTATTATTGCCTCTAGGGCATATTTCCTTCAGTCTCCCACTTGCACTAGAGTCGATAATCTAGATTACATAGTAATGATTCTAACACCCATGGAGTCTTGGTGCTGATCATGTTTTGCTCGTGAGAGAGGCTTAGTCAACGGGTCTGCAACATTCAGATCCGTATGTATCTTGCAAATTTCGTGTTCCACTTGGACTTGGTCCGGATGGAATTGAAGTGTCTCTTGATGTGCTTGGTCCTCTTGTGAAATCTGGATTCCTTTGCCAAGGCAATTGCACCAAGATTGTCACGAAGATCTTCATTGGTCCCGATGCACTAGGTATGACACCTAGATCGGAAATTAACTCCTTCATCCGACTCCTTCATTTGCTGCTTCGAAGCAGCTATGTACTCCGCTTCACATGTAGATCCCGCCACGACGCTTTGTTTAGAACGCACCAACTTATAGCTCCATCGCTTAATAAAAACACGATCCGGTTTGCGATTTAGAATCGTCCGGATCGTTGTCAAAGCTTGCATCGACGTAACCATTTACGACTAGCTCTTTGTCACCTCCATATACGAGAAACATATCCTTAGTCCTTTTCGTATTTCAGATGTTCTTGACCGCTGTCCGATGATCCACTCTGGATTACTTTGGTACCTTCTGCCAAGCTTATTGCTAAGCATACGTCAGTCTAGTACTGAGATTGCATACATGATAGAGCCTATGGCTGAAGCATAGGAACACTTTTCATTTTCTCTATCTTCTGCAGTGGTCGGGCTTTGAGTCTGACTCAAATTCACACCTTGCAATACAGGCAAGTACCCTTTCTTTGCTTGATCCGTTTTGAACTTCTTCAAAACTTTGTCAAGGTATGTGCTTTGTGAAAGTCCTATTAAGCGTCTTGATCTATCTCTATAGATCTTAATGCCCAATATGTAAGCAGCTTCACCGAGGTCTTTCATTGAAAAACTTTTATTCAAGTATCCCTTTATGCTATCCAGAAATTCTATATCATTTCCAATTAATAATATGTCATCTACATATAATATCGAAATGCTCTGAGCTCCCACTCACTTTCTTGTAAATACAAGCTTCTCCGTAAGTCTCAGATAAAACTATATGCTTTGATCACCTTTGTCAAAGCATTTATTCCAACTCCGAGATGCTTGCACCAGTCCATAAATGGATCATTGGATCTTGCACACTTTGTTAGCACCTTTTGGATCAACAAAACCTTCCGCTGCATCATATACAACTCTTCTTCCGTAAATCCATTCAAGAATGCAGTTTTGACATCCATTTGCCAAATTTCATAATCATAAAATGTAGCAATAGCTAACATGATTCGGACAGACTTAAGCATCGCCACGGTGAGAAAGTCTCATCGTAGTCAACCCCTTGAACTTGTCGAAAACCTTTCGCAACAAGTCGAGCTTTATAGACGCTACATTACCATCAGCATCAGTCTTCTTCTTAAAGATCCATTTATTCTCAATGGCTTGCCGATCATCGGGCAAGTCAACCAAAGTCCATACTTTGTTCTCATACATGGATCCCATCTCGATTTCATGGCCTCTAGCCATTTTGCGGAATCTGGGCTCATCATCGCTTCCTCATAGTTCGTTGGTTCATCATGGTCAAGTAACATGACTTCCGAATAGGATTACCGCACCACTCAGTGCGGATCTTACTCGTAGACCCACGAGGTTCAAGAGAAACTTGATCTCAAGTTTCATGATCAATATCATTAGCTTCCTCACTAATTGGTGTAGGTGTCACAGAACTAATTTCGTGATGAACTACTTTCCAATAAGGGAGCAGTATGATTACCTCATCAAGTTCTACTTTCCTCCCACTCACTTCTTTCGAGAGAAACTCCTTCTCTAGAAAGGATCCATTCTTAGCAACGAATGTCTTGCCTTCGGATCTGTGATAGAAGGTGTACCCAACTGTCTCCTTTGGGTATCCTATGAAGACACATTCGATTTAGGTTCGAGCTTATCGGTTGAAGTTTCTTCACATAAGCATCGCAGCCCCAAACTTTAAGAAACGACAACTTTGGTTTCTTGCCAAACCACAGTTCATAAGGCGTCGTCTCAACGGATTTTGATGGTGCCCTATTCAACGTGAATGCGCCGCCTCTAAAGCATAACCCCGTAACGATAGCGTAAATCAAGAAGAGACATCATAGATTGCACCATATCTAGTAAAGTACGACACGACGCTCGGACACACCATTTCTTTGTGGTGTTTGGTGGCGTGAGTTGTGAAACTATTCCGCATTGTTTCAAATGTAAACCAAACTCGTAACTCAAATGTTCTCCTCCACGATCAGATCGTAGAAACTTTATTTTCTTGTTCCGATGATTTTCCACTTCACTCTGAAATTATTTGAACTTTTCAAATGTTTTAGACTTGTGTTTCATTAAGTAGATATACCCATATCTACTCAAATCATCTGTGAAGGTGAGAAAATAACGATATCCGCCACGAGCTTCAACATTCATCGGACCACATACATCTGTATGTATGATTTCCAACAAATCTGTTGCTCTCTCCATAGTACCGGAGAACGGTGTTTTAGTCATCTTGCCCATGAGGCACGGTTCGCAAGTACCAAGTGATTCATAATCAAGTGACTTCAAAAGTCCATCAGTATGGAGTTTCTTCATGCGCTTTACACCGATATGACCTAAACGGCAGTGCCACAAATAAGTTGCACTATCATTATCAACTCTGCATCTTTTGCCTTCGACATTATGAATATGTGTATCACTACTATCGAGATTCAATAAAAATAGACCACTCTTCAAGGGTGCATGACCATAAAAGATATTACTCATATAAATAGAACAACCATTATTCTTTGATTTAAATGAATAACCGTCTCGCATCAAACAAGATCCAGATATAATGTTCATGCTCAACGCTCGCACCAAATAACAATTATTCAGGTCTAAAACTAATCCCGAAGGTAGATGTAGAGGTAGCGTGCCGACCGCGATCACATCGACTTTGGAACCGTTTCCCACGCGCATCGTCACCTCGTCCTTGGCCAGTGCTCGCTTATTCCGTAGTCCTTGTTTCGAGTTGCAAATATTAGCAACATAACCAGTATCAAATACCCAGGTGCTACTGCGAGCTCTACTAAGGTACACATCAATAACATGTATATCACATATACCTTTGTTCACCTTGCCATCCTTCTTATCCGCCAAATACTTGGGGCGCTTTCGCTTCAAATGTCCACCGCTTGCGGTAGAAGCACTCGATTTCAGTGCTTAGGTCCGGACTTGGGTTTCTTCTCTTGAGCAGCAACTTGCTTGTTGTTCTTCTTGAAGTTCCCTTCTTCTTCCCTTTGCCTTTTTCTTGAAACTAGTGGTCTTGTTGACCATCAACACTTGATGCTCCTTCTTGATTTCTACCTCCGCAGCTTTTAGCATTGCAAAGAGCTCGGGAATTGTCTTGTTCATCCCTTGCATATTATAGTTCATCACGAAGCTCTTATAGCTTGGTGGTAGTGATTGGAGAATTCTATCAATGACGCTATCATCCGGAAGATTAACTCCCGCTTGAATCAAGTGATTATTATACCTGCACATTGTGAGTATATGCTCACCGATGTAACTATTCTCCTCCATCTTGCGCTTGTAGAACTTATTGGAGACTTCATATCTCTCAATCCGGCATTTTCTTGAAATATTAACTTCAACTCTGGAACATCTCATATGCTCCATGACGCTCAAAACGTCGTTGAAGACCCGGTTCTAAGCCGTAAAGCATGGCACATTGAACTATCGAGTAGTCATCGCTTTGCTCGCCAGACGTTTAACGTCGTCGGCCACATCAGAAGCGAGTTGGCACCCAGCGGTGCTTCGGGGCGTAATTTTTCAGGCAACAATGAGGATATTCTCGAGTTACGGACCCGATCCGTGTAATTGCTACCATCATCTTTCAACTTTGCTCTCTCAAGGAATGCATTAAAATTCAACGGAACAACAAAGACGAGCCATCTATCTACAACAAACATAGACAAGCAAAATACTATCAGGTACTAAGTTCATGATAAATTTAGTTCAATTAATCATATTACTTTAGAACTCCCACTTAGACAGACATCTCTCGAGTCATCTAAGTGATCACGTGATCCAAATCAACTAAACCATAACCGATCATCACGTGAGATGGAGTAGTTTTCAATGGTGAACATCACTATGTTGATCATATCTACTATATGATTCATGCTCGACCTTTCGGTCTCCGTGTTCCGAGGCCATATCTCGCATATGCTAGGCTCGTCAAGTTTAACTCGAGTATTCTGCGTGTGCAAAACGGCTTGCACCCGTTGTAGATGGACGAGAGCTTATCACACCCGATCATCACGTGGTGTCGGGCACGATTTAACTTTGGCAACGGTGCATACTCAGGAGAACACTTCTTGATAATTTTCTTGAGAGATCATCTTAAAATGCTACCGTCAATCAAAGCAAGATAAGATGCATAAAGGATAAACACCACATGCAATCAATATAAGTGATATGATATGGTCATCATCATCTTGTGCTTGTGATCTCCATCTCCGAAGCACCGTCGTGATCACCATTGCCACCAGCGCGACACCTTGATCTCCATCGTAGCATCGTTGTCGTTTACGCCATCTATTGCTTCTACGACTATCGCTACCGCTTAGTGATAAAGTAAAGCAATTATGTATGCGTTGCATTTCATACAATAAAGCAACAACCATATGGCTCTCGCCGATTGCCGATAACTTCGGTTACAAAACATGATCATCTCATACAATAAAATATAGCATCACGTCTTGACCATATCACAACACAACATGCCCTGCAAAAACAAGTTAGACGTCCTCTACTTTGTTGTTGCAAGTTTTACGTGGCTGCTACGGGCTTAGCAAGAACCGTTCTTACCTACGCATCAAAACCACAATGATAGTTCGTCAAGTTAGTGATGTTTTAACCTTCACAAGGACCGGCGTAGCCACACTCGATTCAGCTAAAGTGAGAGAGACAGACACCCGCCACCACCTTTAAGCACGAGTGCTCAGAACGGTGAAACTAGTCTCGCATATGCGTCGCGATAATGTCGGTCCGGGCCGCTTCATCTCACAATACCGCCAACCAAAGTATGACATCTTTGGTAAGCAAGATGACTTGTATCGCCCACAACTCACTTGTGTTCGCTTTCGTGCATATGACATCTACACATAAAACCTGGCTCGGATGCCATTGTTGGGGAACGAGTAATTTCAAAAATTTCCTACGCACACGCAAGATCATGGTGATGGCATAGCAACGAGAGGGGAGAGTATTGTCCACGCACCCTCGTGAGACCGAAGCGGAAGCGTTATGACAACGCTGTTGATGTAGTCGTGACGCCTTCACGATCCGACCGATCCAAGTACCGAACGCACGACACCTCCGAGTTCAAAGACACGCTCAGCTTGATGACGATCCCGGCTCGATCCAGCAAAGCGCGGGGATGAGTTCCACAAGACGACGGCGTGGTGACGATGATGATGTTCTACCGGCGCAGGGCTTCACCTAAACTCCGCTATGATATGACCGAGGTGGAATATGGTGGAGGGGGCACCGCACACGGCTAAGGAACGATCCGTAAATCAACTTGTGTGTATTAGGGTGCCCCCCTTCCCCCGTATATAAAGGAGCCAGGGGGAGGGGGTGGCCGGCCAAGGAGGGCGCGCCAAGGGGGAGTCCTACTCCCACCAGGAGTAGGACTCCCTTCTTTCCTAGTTGGAGTAGGAGAATGGGGAAGGAGGAGGAAGAGGGGAAGGAAAGGGGGGGCGCCGCCCCCCTCTCCTTGTCCTATTCGGACTAGGGAGGGGAGGGGGCGCGGCCCACCTCTTGCCTCCTCTCCTCTTCTCCCTTATGGCCCATGAAGGCCCAATAACCCCCGGGAGGGTTCCGGTAACCCCCAGTACTCCGGTAAAATGCCGATTTCACCCGGAACACTTCCGATGTCCAAACATAGGCTTCCAATATATCAATCTTTATGTCTCGACCATTTCGAGACTCCTCGTCATGTCCATGATCACATCCGGGACTCCGAACAAACTTCGGTACATCAAAACTTATAAACTCATAATGAAACTGTCATCGTAACGTTAAGCGTGTGGACCATACGGGTTCGAGAACTATGTAGACATGACCTAGAACTATTCTTGGTCAATAACCAATAGCGGAACCTGGATGCCCATATTGGTTCCTACATATTCTACGAAGATCTTTATCGGTCAAACCGCATAACAACATACGTTGTTCCCTTTGTCATTGGTATGTTACTTGCCCGAGATTTGATCATCGGTATCCAATACCTAGTTCAATCTCGTTACCGACAAGTCTCTTTACTCGTTATGTAATGCATCATTCCGTAACTAACTCATTAGCTACATTGCTTGCAAGGCTTATTGTCGGTGTCAAAACAGGCGGATCTCGGGTAGGGGGTCCCGGACTGTGCGTCTAGGCAGATGGTAACAGGAGACGAGGGACACAATGTTTTTACCCAGGTTTGGGCCCTCTCGATGGAGGTAAAACCCTACGTCCTGCTTGATTAATATTGATGATATGGGTATTACAAGAGTAGATCTACCACGAGATCAAGGAGGCTAAACCCTAGAAGCTAGCCTATGGTATGATTGTTGTGATGTAATGTTCGCCCCACGGACTAAGGCCCTCCGGTTTATATAGACACCGGAGAGGCTAGGGTTTACAGTAGTCGGTTACAATGGTAGGAGATCTACATATCCGATTGCCAAGCTTGCCTTCCACGCCAAGGAAAGTACCTTGGGACACGAGCCGAGTCTTCAATCTTCTATCTTTGTAGTATGGGAGTCCGGCGGATATTGATAGTCCCATTGTCCGGACACCCCTAGTCCAGACTCCTCGGTAGCCCCGAACCAGGCTTCAATGACGATAAGTCCAGCGTGCTTGTAGTCTTCGGCGTTGCAAGGCGGGTTCTCCCTTTAAATCCCATGTACCTGCCGAATAGTGTTCGGCTTCACCTTGAATACTGTGCTCCTCGGCTTCTACGCCAAATTATGGCCCTCTTCCACGCGTCGCACGAATGCGAAAAGCCAGGGTGTCTTTTACATTTCACCCCCTAATTATGCGGGTCGTCCGCCTATAAAAGGGCGAGGATCCAGATCCAAAGCGCACGTCTTCCTCCGCAGATACTCCATCGAGCGCCTCGACCACGAAATCCATTCCACCATGGATCGTCAACGGCTCTTCCTCACGCGCTCCTAGCCCATCGCCAGGATTGGAGGAGGTGCTCTATTTCGCACAATGAGCTAGTAAAGCTCCAAACGGAGGGATTTCTTCCTCCGGCCTTCATGGTTCAAATCGAGCCGGACTGGTTACTTATCGAGGTGGGAGGCAAAGGAGGACACCCCAAGCCCCAACAAGGGGGCGGGTGTGTTTCTTCCCTATCGATAAGGGGCTCGGTTTCCAATACATCCGTTCCTCCGCGGGCTCTTGAAGTTCTACGGACTCGGCTCCACCACCTCACGCCCGCCTCTATGCTGCATATCACGGGCTACGTGGCTCTTTATGAGCTATTCACGGGCATCGAGCCCCATTTCGCATTGTGGAAGAGGCTGTTACGCCTCGTGCCCGTTCTCACCGGCGGTCCATATATCAAGTGGGCGGGGCGAAATATGGCGCATCGCGGGACCGGATACCTATCCGCACCCCAAGAGGGCGTCCAAGATCGCCCTCGGGTGGTTTTATATGGTAGACGCCCGTTGCCGACCCAGTCCGGATTGGCCTCCGGAGTTTGATCTTGCTCCCTTGAAGAAACGCCTCGGTTGGCGCCCGAGCCCCCCGTTTGGAGGAAGAGAAGAGCGTCCATTACTTGATGGGCGGATAAGATTAATGGCTCATTCGGCTTGACCATGATCGAGTCATGGTGACGTGCATCAAGTGGGGGTGCAGCCGCTGAATACTGAGGCCACCCCATGTGGGATTTCAATGGGGAGGACGACGCTACGCACGGCGCAAGAAGGGCCGGGTTCGACCGAGGATCTGGTGAAGATTCTGTCCGGTGCTGTATAAGGGGAGAAGGAGGACTTCTTCGTCCAACCCTTTGGATGGGTTTTCCATGGTCAATCCTAGAGGATGGGTAGCGAACACCTCGAAGGGTTCTACCCGTGCTCTCGAAGTTTAAGCTTCTTACACTACGTCTTTGGCGCAGGATCCACGCCGGACTGTGGAGGACATGGTGAGTCCTGCTCCACAACCCGAGGATCCGGAAGGATCCCTGGGTCCGGCCTCCGAAGAGGATCCGGACATTGGGGTGGAGCTGATCGACGGGTGTATCACTAGCTCAAGCATTGATGATGCTTTGGTCGCCATTACGCGGACTACCCAGGCTAAGTTCGCATCCCGGTGACCACGATCAAGTCCGGACACCACTATCCTATCCTTGCTCGCTTTGACCTTCGCGAACGATGGTATTTTGCAGAAGCGCCATTACGGCGGAAGCCGAGCTGCGGCGGCCGACCTCTGAGGTCATCCAACTAGCAGGAGGAAAAGGAGCGCCGAGCTCGTGTTTGATCTTTTGAGCAACGCTCGAGGAAACTTCTAAGTGCTCATGATCTTTATAGAGAAAAAGCGCTTCGGATCATGCGAGCACAGGAATTGCCGACCCAACCAACACCAGCCGGGTGCCAGCGCCGGTGGAGGGGGAGGCAAGCGCAAGACGCGAACCGGATCTGCTCCAACGGAGGATACCAACAGATCGTCCGCCACCAAGTCGAGGTGGAGAGCGCTATGAATCATAGACGCCACGGACAGTTTTTCAAGCGTGCTTTTCCCGAGGCATTGGATGCCTTTAACGAGGGACGCGCATCTCCGGGCTACTCAAAATGGTTTTACGAGCCACGGGCAAAGATGTTAAAGACATACGGGTAAGGAAATTTTAATGGTTGTATACACCAAGAGTTCCCGAGACTTAAATTAGTTATGTTAACTGATTTAAGGATCATTTGAAATTTCAGGCTCTTAACGAGAAGAATGCCCACTGTCTCGGAGCTGCAAGATTGCAGGCCCAACTTGAGGCTGCACTTGCTGCCGCAGAGGAGACGGAAAGACCCCCGGTAACACATTTGTATAAATTAATATAAGCTGCTATGCATGCATGCATGAAGTCTAATAATGACATTGCAGTGCCGCCGAACAAGATCCGGACAGTAAGCACTGCTGCGCTTGACTAAAGGTCAGTGAGAATGTCTTGAACAGGTTCAGCAGAAAGAAACAAGCTCCAAGATGCCAACGCCAAGCTCGGAGAAGAGCTGAAAGGCGCCTGAGCCGAGCTGTCCGGCTCCATCAAGGAGAATCAACGGCCGTCGCGGCATCTATAGTAGTGCTTGAGCGAACTCTCTAAGGAAGAAGAGTTCGGCGAGGAAGCAATTTGACATAATATGTCCTCAGAGGTATACTCACGGGTCGTCCCACAGAGGAGATGCCCGATCAATGGGTGATCAACTTCCCGAACTGTTGCAGCTACTCGAACGAAGTTCGGGAGCAATGAGTGGCGCCAGTCAAAGCTTTATGGCCATCCTCGCCTCGCCCGAGGGCCTCGGGAGCTTGCAGAGAAGCTGCAGGAGTACGGCAGCGCCTGTTTGTGGAAGATTTCGCTTGCCGTCAAGGTGCCGAGGAGGCTTGGGCCATGGTGAAGACGCAGCGGTACAAGAAGGCGGATCCCAACCAAATGGCCGGAGTTGGACCGGTGGGGCCCGACGGGAAGGAGATCCTTGTGAGTTTAGTGTACAACCAGGTACAACTGGCTGCTAAGTTTTCCCAACGGGACTGTAAACTAGACAGCCTGTTAGACGGGATTGAGGAGGAATACAATCAATAAACTTGACAATGTATGTTATCCTTTAAAAATGACATGTGAAATGCCTTCTAGCCGGATTGTAGATCGTTTGTCTTTGCCGACATTTTCGCTTCGACCTCGGGACCCTAGAGTCCGGAGTGTGTCCGAATACCTTTTTGGTTAAGAAATAACCGTGGTATGCATGGAGACCAGCGAGGGGTCATTAGTGCTTTATCGCATAAGTGCCCAACTAGTTATGTTATATTACATGGTTAGTAAGAAACATCTTCCGGGAGAATAGTTCCGTTAAGGGTTCCTTTCGCTGGGTAGGCATGCCCTAAGGTGCATGTCCGGACTGCCAAGAGAGATAGAAACATCCGGGGCAGATGGGAAAAATAGGTAAAAAGTCATCTTTTAAATCACCGACCGAATATTCCCTTAAGAACGCTAGCTTTCGGCTTCACCTACCGAGGTACACATCCGGTGACCCGCAAGAATAATCGCAGAGGTGCTCCTTTACCACCTAGCCGAACAATCGGGAACGAGGGGTAAGCACAGAGCCAGCAACCCAGCTTGGCCAAAACTTAAGTCATATCGATGCATATAATGGCGAGTAAAAGGTACATGTGGAAGCTTGACACATGTGTTGGGTATGAAACCCGTATAGTTGAGCTTTTGTAAAAGAAGCCCCCAGGAATAACGAGTGCGGATGGCACATCGTATGTATGCAAAGAATGCGAGAATAGGCCCCGAGGGGCTTGTTAAGTTAAAAGGATAAAAGAGAAATGAAGACAGCCAAATATAAAAGGTTGGACGAGGGAAGGTGACGAACTCTTAGTCCGGCGCTAGGCATAGAATCGTCAGAGTCGGGCTGCGTTCCATGGGTTCGGCTCGAGTCGGTTGTCCGATGCATTTCAGAGACGGTATGCTCGCCGGTCAAGATTTTGATCAATAATGAAGGGCCTTCCCACCGGGTTTGAGCTTGTCCTTTTTCTTGTCCGCAGCGAGAACTAGTTCGCCAACGCGTTGTAAGTCTTGGCCCGTGCTTCGCTTTGATATCTTCGAACTGCTGGCCGATAGAATGCGGAACGAGCCTTCGCGACGCCACGTTCTTCCTTCAATGTGTCCAGCTATCCCGCCGATCCAGCTCGGCTTCTCTTTCCTCATACATGCGCACTCGAGGTGAGTCATGAATAATGTCGCAGGCAAGACCGCCTCTGCGCCCGATACCATAAAATGGTGTGAATCCGGTAGTACGGTTAGGCGTTGTCCGCAGCCCCCAGTCTGAGTCGAGCTCCTCAACCCATTGGGTATCGGATTTGGTGAGTGACCTCACCAATCTAGGTTTAATGCCGCTCATTATTAGACCGTTTGCTCTTTCCACTTGACCGTTGGTTTGAGGGTAATAGACTGACGCATAGTCGAGCTTAATGCCCATATTTTTGCACCATGACTTGACCTCATCGGCCATGAAGTTCGTGCCATTGTCGATGATGATCTTGTGGGGACTCAGAACGGTGTACCACCTCGATATAAAGTCTATCACTGGTCGGACTCTGCCGTTTTGACCGGTTTGGCCTCTATCCATTTGGTGAACTTATCCACCATGACCAATAGGTACTTTTTCTTGTGGGTTCCCCTTTAAGGGTCCGACCATGTCAAGCCCCTGCATCATGAACGGCCAGTAATGGGTATGGTTTTGAGGCGGTGGGTGGCATATGGCTCGATTAGCAAAGAGTCGACAACCAACGATCATTGGACTAAGTCCTGCATCCGCTCGAGCCGTCGGCCAATAAAATCTGACGGAATGCCTTTCCTACGGGGCCGGGCTGCTGCGTGGTGTCCACCTAGTCCGCATGGATTTCAGCCAGAGGTTTCGCCCTCTTCTTCGGAGATACACCTTTGAAGGACTCCAGAGTACTTTTCTTATAAAGTTCTCCTCATGGACCTTGTAGGCCTTCGATCGCCGGACTATGCAATGGGCCTCATTTTGGTCTTCGGGAAGTTCTTGCCTAAGTAAGTAGGCTAGGAAAGGTTCATCCACGCCGCAATTATCGCCATTATAACGTGGGCGGAGGGTGTTATGTCATCTGTTTGAATCACCGGTTGGTGTGGTTTTCTCCGGTTTGTCGCTACGGACTCCTCTTCCCATAGTACGATGGCTTGAAGAGCCGTTCCAGAAAGATGTTTGGAAGGACATCATCACGTTTCGCACCGATGCATGCCGGGACGTCGGCCGCTTGGTTATTATCTCGGGCTATGTGATGGAATTGAGTCCTTCAAACCGGTGACATTTTCAGGACAGCATTGCGATATGCTGCCATTTTCGGATCCTTGGCGCCAAAGTCTCCATTTATTTGGGATATTGCAAGGTTTGAATCCTCGCGCACCTCTAGGCGTTGAATGCCCATGGAGCGCCATCCGGAGACCATGTAATAGGGCCTCAGATTCGGCTGCATTGTTGGAGTCCGTGTACATTATCTGAAGTACATATTGGATCAGTATCTCCGGTGGGGACGCCAAGACGACGCCAAATTTCATCCGCCAACATTTTGGAACCGCGAAGTGCATAGTCCAATTGAGTATCGCCGTACTCTTTAGCGAGTTCGCTTGATCCATTCAGCGACGAAGTCAGCCAAAACTTGTGATTTTATGGCTCGTCGAGGTTTGTAAGTTATGTCGAATGGCAAGAGCTCAATGGCCCATTTTGCAATCCCGCCTGCTGCGTCGCGGTTATTTATAATGTCATTGAGTGGTACTTTAGAGGCCATTGTTATCGAGCACTCTTGAAAGTAGTGCGGAGTTTCGAGACGCCATGAACACCGCATATGCTATCTTCGATAGTGCGGTAACGGAATTTGCAGGGGTTAACACGGTGGATACGTAATACACTGGTTTTGAAGAGGGAATTTATGCCCTTCGCCGCTCGCTCGACGACGAGGACAAGCGCTTACAACTTGATGTGTTGCTGCGATATATAACAACATTGGTTCGCCAGAGTGGGCGCAGCCAGACCGGATTTGTTGCCAATATGGCCTTTATTTCTTCGAGTCGGCCGTTGGTATGCATCCGCCCACTTGAAGTGTTCGTGCGCCTTAGGAGGCAATAAAGGCAACGCCTTCTCTCCTAAACGGGAGATAAAATGGCTTAAGGCTGCCACACATCCTGTTAATTTTGTATTTGCTTGAGGTCCTTTGGAATATCCAAGCGTGTGTGAGCCCGGATTTTGGCGGATTTGCTTGATTCCTCTACGGATACGATGAAGCCCAAAGAGCTTTCCGGCTAGTACGCCGAAAACACATTTTTCCGGATTCACTTGATGTCATATGCTCGAGGTTGTCGAATGTGAGCCTCAAATCGCCTACTAAAGTTTCGACGTGTTTTGTTTTGACGACTACGTCGTCTCACGTATGCCTCGATTGTTTTGCCGATCTGGGTGGCGGACATGTTTGAATCATGCGCCGATATGTTCTTGTGGCGTTTTAAGTCCGAAGGGCATCGTGTTGAAGCAGAATGGTCCGTATGGAGTGATGAATGCCGTTGCGGCTTGATTCGCTTCCGCCATCTTGATTTGATGATAGCGAGTATGCATCCGGGAAGCACAACGAGTCGTGTCTCCGCTGTGGCATCGATAATTTGATGCGAGGGAGGGGAAAGGATCCTTTGGGCAAGCCTTATTGAGGTCTTTGAAGTCGACTACGAGGCGCCGGGATTTATCCATCTTTGGTACCATCACCAAATTTGCTAGCCATCCAATGTTTGATATCTCTAATGAATCCGGCCCAATAACTTGGCTAGCTCTTCTCCCATTGCTCGTCTTTTGGGCTCGAAAAATCGTCAAGAGCCTGTTTGGTCGGCTTAAATCCTTTAGGATGTTTAGGCTGTGTTTCGCCAACTGCGAGGATTAGGGCATGTCCGAGGGATGCCGGCGAAGATATCCCAATTTTCGAAGGAATTCGCGAAGCAGCGTCAACTTCGGGTTCAACTGTGCCCGATGGAAGCCGTCTTTGTTGGGTCCGTTGGGTGGACCTGAAATTTTATTATCTCGTTTCTTTGGTTTGAAGGAGGTGGACTTGGATCTTTTATCAAGTATCACATCGTCCTGTTTACCGAGAGCGCCTTGTGTGTGAGTTCCTCTGCCGCTAGGGCTTGGATAGTGCCTCAAGGGCTAGTGCGACTGTCTTGTTTTCGGCACGGAGTGCTATGTCCGGATCACTAACGAGAGTGATTATTCCGCTGGGCCCAGACATTTTGAGCTTCATGTACCCGTAATGAGGTATTGCTTGAAAAATTGTGAATGCCTCTCGTCCTAATATGGCGTGATAGCCGCTGCTGAACGGGGCCACCTGGAACGTGACTTCTTCGGATTTGTAATTGTCCGGAGAGCGAACACCACATCGAGTGTGATTTTTCGGTCAGTGGCGCTTCCGCTAGGGATTATTCCTCTGAAGGTTGTCTTTGCTTCGCTCAATACGGCTCCAATCGATTTCCATTTTCCGCAGAGTTTCCTCGTAAATGAGGTTTAGTCATTGCCGCCGTCCATGAGGACTTTTGTCACCGAAAGCCGCCCACTATGGGACTAAGTACTAGTCTGTTTGGGGCTCTCGTAGTTCGAGATGTGGGCTCGTCATTTGGCGTTGAAGGTAATATTTGTGTCCTCCATGGATTTTTGTTGCTACTTGGTAGACTTCGCGCGAGTTCGCGGATTGTTCGTTTGCATATTATTTGATGCGAAAGTCTCAAGACTATTGATACCGTCTTTGGTATTGTTGGAGTGGTTTCGGAGCTAGAAGCTCTTCGCCACTTTTGGCCACCTACCGTAATATCCAACATGCTCGAAGGCTATGTCTTTGGGACGGCTCCTCTCGCACTATGAAGTTTACAGGTCCATTGAGCCATCCCTCCGAAGACAGTTCCGCTTCCCTTCTTTGGTTTTTGTTTTTTGTTTTTGCATCCGGGGCCCGATTGTAAGACGCCCTTTTACCATGGATCGGGTTTGGGGCGGATTATCCCAAAATTGATTTTCGTTTCCGGAAACTCTCCATCGCGACAAGACTTTCATACTATGGACGCCAAATCGGTGAAACGCGTAATCTTGCGACGATCAATGGCGTTCGAAATTCCTTGTCCGTTTGAAGATTGAGATTGCGTTTTCCTCTCGGCGATCCTTTATCCCGTCCATAACCGGAGGAATCGGCCTAGTAATGATGTCTTGTTTCAAGGCTCTTGCCGTATTAGAGATAGGTCGCATATGTCCGGGCGGGTGGGTGGAATAAAATCCGGATCCTCGCCCATCTTTGGGCTCAGGGCGAGGGCTTCAATTCGGAAGCTTGATTTCCGGAGACGATCCAATGAGTCGAGCGGCGCATGATTTTAAGTTCAATGCTCGATCAAAGTCCGCCCTCCGCGGGAATCGGCATGGAGGGTTCGGGAATCCGGACACGGATTGTTTCCAACACTGGCAAAGAATTACCGCGTTGATCCTCTACCACTGCGATGTGGTGGGTGGCCTGGGGAGAGTTAATCTCTCTTAGATCAGTTTTAAGCCCGATCTGATTGTAGTCCGTAGCGACTCCCAGGGCGGCGATGTGATCCAAGAGCTCGTTAATGAGCGAGAGCTCAATTGATCTAACTGTTCGGCGACTTTAGGGTCGGCGTGAAGATTGCTTCGACGACTTGAGAAGTCATTGCGAATCGGCGATCGGACAGCGGTCATAAGAAAGCCGCCGAGCCGGATAGTTTGGCCGGCGGCCAAGGCCCCTCCAGCGAAAACACCGTCTTTGAAGACGGGCAAAGGCATCCGCTCTATCGGCGACGACACAGAGGAACTCTCAATGAAAGCACCAATGTCGGTGTCAAAACCGGCGGATCTCGGGTAGGGGGTCCCGGACTGTGCGTCTAGGCAGATGGTAACAGGAGACGAGGGACACAATGTTTTTACCCAAGTTCGGGCCCTCTCGATGGAGGTAAAACCCTACGTCCTGCTTGATTAATATTGATGATATGGGTATTACAAGAGTAGATCTACCACGAGATCAAGGAGGCTAAACCCTAGAAGCTAGCCTATGGTATGATTGTTGTGATGTAATGTTTGTCCTACGGACTAAGGCCCTCCGGTTTATATAGACACCGGAGAGGCTAGGGTTACACAGAGTCGGTTACAATGGTAGGAGATCTACATATCCGATTGCCAAGCTTGCCTTCCACGCCAAGGAAAGTACCTTGGGACACGAGCCGAGTCTTCAATCTTCTATCTTCGTAGTATGGGAGTCCGGCGGATATTGATAGTCGGCTGTCCGGACATCCCTAGTCCAGACTCCTCACTTATAGTGATGTGCATTACCGAGAGGGCCCAGAGATACCTCTCCGACAATCGGAGTGACAAAACCTAATCTCAAATCGCCAACCCAACATGTACCTTTGGAGACACTGTAGTACTCCTTTATAATCACCCAAGAACGTTGTGACGTTTGGTAGCACCAAAGTGTTCCTCCGTAAGCAGGAGTTGCATAATCTCATAGTTACAGAACATGTATAAGTCATGAAGAAAGCAATAGCAATATACTAAACGATCAAGTGCTAGGCTAACGGAATGGGTCATGCCAATCACATCATTCTCCTAATGATGTGATCCCATTAACCAAATGACAACACATGTCTATGGTTAGGAAACATAACCATCTTTTGATTAATGAGCTAGTCAAGTAGAGGCATACTAGTGAGGTTGTGTTTGTCTATGTATTCACACATGTATTACGTTTCCGGTTAATACAATTCTAGCATGAATAATAAAAATTTATCATGATATGAGGAAATAAATAATAAGTTTATTATTGCCTCTAGGGCATATTTCCTTCACCATCCAATAGAATATTCGTAAGTATTAGCAGTTAAGTTGTCAATTAAATCACAGTTGGAGAACTAAATATTTGCAGCAAAATGTTTAGTAGCACAGTAGTATGATAGTTTGATAGCACTAGTAACAATATCAACAATAACGAGAACAATAACAGTGGCAGTTTTGCAGTGATTGTAACAGCAGCAACAACGGAAGTAACTTAGCAAGTTAGTCAAAAAAGTAACTTAGCAAAGATCAATATATGAAACATGTACGCATTGGATCGATGATGAATAATTGTGTTGGATAATATTCATCATTTAACAGTCACAACCTAAAGTGATGCATAATGGCTCCAATTCATCAATGTAATGTAGGCATGTATTCCATATATAGTCATACATGCTTATAATAAGAACTTGCATGACATATTTTGTCCTACCCTCCCGTAGCAGCGGGGTCCTTCAGGAAACTAAGGGATATTAAGGCCTTCTTTTAATAGAGAACCGGAACAAAACATTAACACATAATGAATATATAAACTCCTCGAATTATAGTCAACCCCGGAGAGTATCCCAAACAATTGTCACTATGGGGTCTACGGATCAGAACAATAATAAGTGCATATCACTAGCAGGTAGGATCAAGAACTCAAATATATTCATGAAAACATAAATGGTTTAGATCTTAAATCATGGCAATCGGGCCCTAGTGACAAGCATTAAGCATAACAAAGGCATAGAAAAATCAATCTCAGAACATGTGGATACTACGGACCAAACTAACAAATTGACTCGATTACATGATAAATCTCATCCAACTCCATCACTGTCTAGCAAGCCTACGAAGGAATTGATCACCCCCGATGGTGAGCATCATGGAAGAAGGGTTGGCGATGATGATGGCAACAAATCCCCTCTCCGGTGCCCCGAACGGACTCTAGATCAGCCCTCCCGATGAAGAACATGAGGTAGCGACGACTTCGTATCGTAAAATGCGATGCAACTTCTTCTCTTATTTTTTTTTCTTGAGGAAAAGGAATTTATAGGCTTGAGATTAGGGTCAGTAGAGCCACGTGGCCCTAAGAAGGTAATAGGCGCGCCTAAGGAGGTGGTCGCGCATACTGTTGCCTTGTGGGCAATGGTGGCCCCTCAAGTGGATCTTCGCTCCAGTATTTTTTATATATTCCATAGAAATCTCAAAAAAAAATCGTATGATTCCGAAAACTTTTTTTTCTGCGCAAAAACAACACCATGATAGTTTTGGTGAAAACAGCGTCAGTTCGGGTTAGTTTCATTGAAATCATGCAAATTAGAGTTAAAAACAAGAGAAGAATTGTTTGGAAAAGTAGATAAGACGGACAGAGACGTAACACCGTCCTTCTCCTCCTCTTTGGTGGCAGTCCGACCATGGCACGGACCGCCCGATTCTTGACAATGCGGGCGTGGATGGCTTTCTCCTCTGCATCAGTCGCCTCCGCGACCACCATGTTGGCAGCGTGTCGAGCGTCGGCGACCCTTATTCTCTGCTTCCCACGGAGGGCACACCGGTGGTGGTGGGATTGATACTCCGCCCGACTGGTGATGGGAAAGGAAAGATTTGAAGGTTGTCGGGACCGCGATGATCCAGCTCCGAGGATTCGAGCGGTTGTTGAGCCTACGCTAAGGAGTCACGTTTTTCTTTTTCCTAAAAGAAAAAACAGGGGGGGGGGGGGGCTTTGCATTTGGGAAGGAAACGCCCTGCCCCTGCCCCTGGCCTGGATTCACTATCTATCTATATCTCCGGCTGCCCCTGCCACCCCCCTTCACCTCCTTCCTTCCTTCCTTCCTTACTTCCTAATCCTACAGGAGCATATTATCTAGGGTTCCGCCCTCCCATCCCCGCAGCCGTCGCCTCCTCTCCTCTCCTCTCCTCTCCTCGACCCCGACGCCGCCGGCCAACGAGATCCACCGAGATCCGAACGACGCCGTCTCCGTCTCGCCGCCGCCGCCGGCCAACGAGATCCACCGAGATCCGAAAGACGCCTGGTAAGCTCAAGCTCCTCGCCGCCTTCCTTGTTCAGATCTGCCGTCCATGGAGAGGGCGGTATTTATTTACTTGCGATCCATCCTATATCGATGCCATGCCTTATTCCTCTCTTCGATTCTCCGTTCCAAACTACCTCACCTCACCATATAGATCTCAAACTAATAATTTATTTATTTTTTAATTTGATTTTGATTTTGATTTGATTTGATTTATTAGTACCATATTTACAGATTTGATTTACAGATAGATAGATATACTCTTCTGTAGCTCATGTATGTATGTATGTATGTATGTATGTTTTCCCACCATAATATGCTCCTCCTCCTGCTGCTGCTGCTGCTTTTATTATATTAGTATTTATCTATCTATCTATCTAAGATTTGATCGCTCATGTTATGCCATAGTGCTTGCTATATATATATATATATCTTCTCGTGCTCTGCTCTGACTGCTTGCCATGTCATGTCATGTGCTTACACTCTTCTTCTTCCCTTTATGTTTGATTCCAGCTTCGGCCAGGAGACAGAGCCATGTCGCATTCCAATGAAGTAAGGTCGGTACACTTCACTTCCTTTCATTTCTCCCCTAACAGAGAATCACATCTCTGCTACGGCCATGTCATCAAAACATGCTCCAATTTATCTCTTATCACTTTCGTGCTCTATTCTTGTCCACACTGTAAAATCTCAAGAGCCTTTGTTGTTTTGTTTTCAGGTACACCGCGCGCTCCATCACGCCCCCGGCAGACAGGGACAGCGGCTCCAAGTCGCCCCCTCCGAGGAGGCGCGCGGCTTCCAAGTCGCCTCCCCTGCCTCCCCCTCCACCTTTCCCTCCCAAGGGGGTGCGCACCATCTCAAGATCACCACCACCTAGTACAAGACGCAGTGTCTCGAGGTCCCCTCCACCAAAGAGGCGCGGCAGGTCCAGGTCAAGGTCAAGGTCCAGGTCCAGGAACAGGAGCCGCTCCAGGCAAGTCATCATCGGTTTGATGTTTATTTCTTTGTACCATATAATAGACCATGTTTATGTGTCATTTTCCTAGTGATGATGGATAATACTGCTGTTTCTGATGATGTATTACAGTATGTATATAGCTCGTCAAAAACAATAGTTGCTTAATGATGTACATCATCGCAAAGATACTGATATTGACATCGGTTCTCTTCTCCTAATATGCATGTTTCAGGAGCAAAGATAAAGACGATGTGAGGAATCCTGGCAACAACCTCTATGTCACTGGACTGTCCACACGGACGCAGGAAACTGACCTGGAGAAGTTCTTCAGCAAAGAGGGCAAGGTACCCTTACTCTCTCTGCGCTCTGCTTTCTTCCTTCATGCCTGATGATGTCTGCGATGCTTCTCCTTTTATCTGGGATGGGACTGCTTGTTCATTGGGTGATTCTTATTTCACTGACTGATGCACGATGTGGCAAAACTGCAGGTTAAAGACTGCCGTGTCGTTATCGATCCTCGTACGAAAGAATCGCGTGGCTTTGCGTTTGTGACCATGGAGAATGTTGAGGATGCAAGGCGCTGCATCAAGTACCTGCACCGTACTGTACTTGAAGGCCGCCTCATCAGTGTGGCAAAGGTATAAACAAAACTTCTCTGCGTGTAACAACCTTGATGCTAACTTGTGTTACACAACCATCTTCTTTGCATTTGCATATCCGTTTAAGGTAGTTCCTGTTACCAGGTAGTCATAGCTTATGTATGTGTAAGCTCACATGACGATCATGGCTTACATTTTAGCTCTCCTACCCCCAACTTTCTGGGCCAACTTTATCTGGAATTAGCCACACGTCCTAGGACGCAGTTTACAAGTTAAGAGCTCAATAGTTCCATACCAGAATGAGGCCATTACTGACCTTCCTTATGTCGCTTTCTAGTCTTCAACAAAATATATCTTGATCTCTAACGTCTTCAACAAAGTACATATCAAAACCTTGACCAATTAATATGGTTATAAACTTGGTTCTGGTGTCTTTTTGAGCAGTAGGGTAGAGTAAATTCATTCTTAGAAACACCGATGCAAACACAATCATCTTCTTCTTTCCATATCCATTTGAGCAGTAAGGTAGTTCTTGTTGCCAGGTAGTAGTAGTGCATGTGTCCCATACCGGTCCTGGCTTACATTTTAGCTTTTCTACTGCCAAATTTTTGGGGCATCCTAGGGCGCAGTTTACAAGTTTTGAACTATTGATTTCAGTACCATCATGAGGCCATTACAGACCTTTCTTATGTCGCTATCTAGTCTTCAACACAGTATATCTTGGTGTGTCTACTCTAACATCTTGTTTTGTGCAGTACATATCAAAACCTTGACCAGTTTTGTGTCCCTGAAAATCAGCCAGAGTAGGAGTAATTCTTATAAACACTGATTTATCTTGGCTCATTGCTGTGGTAAATTGGTTATGCATATATATTGGGGTGTTGTTAACATTTTTCAGTGCAGGAAATGAAAAAGTACATCTTGTTTCTGTGTTCCTTTGCTTTTTTTTTTGTGCTGATTTCCACGACGATACAGCTTCCACACTGCTGGGCTAGCATTAATTCTAGTCAGTGTTCTGTGTAGAATTATTGAACTAAATGCTGGCTGCACCCACCTGTTGGTTTGTACAACCTCTTCTTCAACCTTACAATCTGTTGCCTCTCGAATCTCCATCACCCTCACGATCATCGCCATCACCCTCGTGATCATCGCCTACTACGCTGTCTGCACCGACTTCGAGTGAGAGCACGGCTCGGAACGCTACACTGCTCCACGTCACCACCGACCGCCCGAGCTCCTCATTCTGGTGATCTTGGAGGGATAGTGCGGCTCTCAAGGCTGCACTGCTACGCGTCACCACCGACCAACTGAGCACCTCAAGTCATTCTGGCGATATTGGAGTGAGAGCGTGGCTCTCTACACTGCACTGCTACGCGTCACCACCAACGGACCGAGCACCTCAAGCCATGCTGGTGATCTTGGAGTGAGAGCACGGCTCTCAAACGCTGCACTGCTACGCGTCGCCACCAACTGACCGATCACCTCAAGTCATGCCGGTGATCTTGGAGCGAGAGCACGGCTCTCAAGGCTGCACTGCTACGCGTCACCACCGACCGACCGTGCACCTCAAGCTATCCTGGTGATCCTGGAGTGAGAGCATGGCTCTCAAGGCTGCACTGCTACGCGTCACCTCCGACAGACAGAGCACCGAAAGTCATCCTGGTGTTCTTGGAGTGAGAGCGTGGCTCTCAACGCTGCACTGCTATGCATCACCACCGTAGACCTCCCCGTGTTACGTGTAGCTACTGTGGTACGTGGTACTGCATTCTTGGAGCTACTGTGGTAAGTGTAGCTGGTGTTGGATGTCTTCAGCGCGCCTTCTGTCAGGACCAATTTTATGCACATTTTGTTCATTGCCTCGAGTAAAATTATTAATGCAGAATGATTATGGTCCATGCATTCAAGTTCCTATTCGCTGATGACCTTCTGAATTGCAGGCAAAGAGAACTCGTGAGAGGACCCCTACCCCTGGAGAATACTGTGGTCCAAGAGGTATGCACGGAGACGAATTTTGGTTCCCGCAGTTAGTTGCATGTTCATCTAGATGCGTTGCTTCCTGTTGTTGATATTGTTTCAGTAGGTTGTCTGATCTGTCTTGTAGCATCATTTTCCTGTACTTGGGTTTGCTTTGATCAGATTCCTATTGTTTTGAGTAGCTTATTATTCTACGGTTGACTCTAGCCAACACGATGGGCTACGTATTTTTAATTCTCTGATCTGTCTTGTAGCATGATTGATTTTTTTTTTACTTGCTGAGTTGGCTTTGCTCAGGTTCCTATAGTTTAGAGAAGCTTATATTATTCTATGATCAACTTTGGCCAACACGATGGGCTGTGTATTTTTAATTTTCCAGCAGTGTGACCTTAGCTAGAACACTTTTCCAGTCAGTCACAGGTCTTGGTATGAAGAATGCGTTATTATTTGTGTCCGCCTTTCCCATGTTTTTCGCTGGAGAATTAGTCTCTCTCCTGGAAAGGACGAGGGGATACAAAGGCTGGAAGGTAGGTTGTGGTGTCTAGCAATCAGATGAGCTGATATGTAGTGCGGTTGAATTTTGTTTTACTGCACTTGCATGTGGTCTAGATGCTTTCTGGTGATATATTTTGTGTAGGTTGCTGATGTAGCATGGGATTATTCTTGTACTTGACATGGCTTTGCTCAGACAGATTCCTTGCTAGCATCTTATGGGATGAGCCAGCTTATTATGCATGCAATTACATGTGGCCACTAGCCAGCATGATTGGTTGTCCACTTGCATCATTCTAGATCGATTCATCATCTTTAGTATGAAGATTGATGCATAATATTCAATTTGTTGCCTTTTTTATTACCGTGCTTTATATACAATACACTCTGCATTAGCCTGTAGCAGAAGATTAGGAGTAGAGAGACTGGTAGGTTTGTACGTACCAACCATTGAAGATGGCTGGCTGGCGTCTAATCCAGATCGGATTTGTATGCATGCAGGCGGGCGCTCGCGGGTGGAACCGCGGCGGAGCCGTTCTCCACGCCGTTCCAGCAGGTCGTCAAGGGACCGCTCAAGGTCGCCGTCCACAAGGAGGGACAGGGACAGCAGGGACAGGAAGCGCGACTGAATGAAACAAGAGAAACAAAATGATGGTAAAATCACATATCGCCCGCTGGGAGTTGTCGAGTATGAATTCGTCTGGGATTCTTTGTTGCTGAATGAATGTTTGATGGACTGTAGTATTTCTGCTGGAGGCTGGCTTTAGATGATTTGTCTGTCTGTCTGTCAGAGGAGAGGATTTCCCTAACTTTTTCTAGGTTGTGTGTCGTCTATGGACGGTGAAGGCGTATTTCGTGATTTTACGGATTCTCGCTATCGAAACGTATGCGTTTAATTGGTTGTATGAGCACCTTGTCTTGGCTGGATGCCAACAATGTTATTATTATTATTATTATTATGTCTGTTTATATAGTATTCTAATAAAACGAACGCTCTTATATTAGTTTAGGGAGGGAGTATCATCAACAATACGACAGTTGCTTAACCCGTTTTGTTAGCAAAGAGTATCTTTCTTAGTCCTCTAAAATACTCCCTCCTTGCGTCTCATAATATAAATATGTTTTTGATGCTACTTTGACACTAGTGTAGTGTCAAAAATACTCTTGTATTATGGGAGAGAGGGAGTCCGATGTAAATAAATCCCCTTCTTAAAAAGAATTATAAGAGCGTTTGGACCACTACTTTAGTAACTTATATTTGCACTTTACTTTATGAGGGGAGTATAAAAGATCTTTTATATAGATCACTAAAGTAGGTAAAAAAACATAAATAAACCTTTTGGAAGCCATGTTTGTATCACTTCCACTGACCTATCCAACTAGTTTCATAGTTGGGGGATTCAACTTTTTTATTTTGACAGAAAGACCTTCATGGCTAGCTTTATTAAAACTCAAATACTAACACTTAGGTCATTCACTTAAAACTTCGTTTTGAGGAGTTTGCCCTCCGACAAGCCGGCGGCTGCTTTGGGATGGATCGAGGTTTAGGCCAACAGAGGGTTTCTTCTGGAGCTAAGGAAGGACCTGCGGGTGGCGTTTAGAAAGGGAATCTCAAGGAGGTCTCGGACCTTCAAAGTGCCCACCACGGGGTTGGCGTTGTGTCGGCGACCCCAGCTCCGGTCTAGAGGTAATTTCGATGATCTCCCCAGCCCTTTGTTCCTCGTCACCATCAAATCGGGTGGCGCATCCAACTACAAATAGAAGAAGGCACGCCCTTGACAAGCTATCACATTTTCTACCATATTAGACTTTCTGTCACCAACGTTCGTTCGTTCAACAGGAGGAAGCTTCTCGAACACCCCTCCTCCCCCGTCTCTTCGGTCCAATTACTTTTTCTCCCCTCGTCCCTTATCCATGCAACGAGCCACCGCCGCGCCTTGGACAATAAATGCTTTGACAAAGCGATACACCTTCTCTCGCCTTGCACCTGGACGCGAAAACGGCACGCTCTGCATCGCGTCGCTGACATGCGGTCCCCGACCCTACTTGTCGGTGGCGGGCGTGCGTTTTCGGGAGGAGGGAGGGACGGCGTGCCGTTTCGTCGAAAACCCTAGAAACACGCGATAAATTGGAGGGCGCGGATCGAGAAAGGCAGTCTGTGCAGGGCTGGCAGCCTCCATTTTTTTGCCAGTTGAAAGAAGAAAAAGAAATTTGGAATCTTTGGTTCAAAAAATGAATCCTTTGCATCCATCCATGTCTTCCATCCATCTTTTCCCCTCCTCGTATTCATATTCAATTGAATGCGCCACCGATCCCACCACCGCCGCCGCCTCCCCAATCCCGTTGGGGCCGCCGGACTCGGCCTGCCCTAGCCCTAGCGCCGCCGCCGCCTCCCCAATCCCGTTGGGGCCGCCGGATTCGGCCTGCCCCAGCCCTAGCGCCGCCGCCGCCATGGACGACTTCGTGCTCCGGTCCGGCGTGCGCGTGGGGCTGAAGCGCGAGTTCGCCTTCGCCATCGCCTCCCAGGCCGCCCTCGCCCCCTCCCTCGGCCGCACCCGCTCCTCCCGCTCCACCGCCGCCGCCGCCGCCAATCCCAATCCCAAGCCCAAGCCCTCCCGCTCTTCCAAGCGCTCCCGCCCCTCGGACTTGGCGCCGGCCAAGCGCGCCCGCTCGCGGCCCCCGGATCCGGACACCGCCGCCGCGGATCCGCCGCGGGATCCTCCTCCTCCCCCCGCCGGCGCCGACGCGGATGTGCCGGTTGACGCCCCGTTCTCTGCCGCCACGCCCATCGCAAACGGGCCCCAACTGCCTCCCGCCGCCGCCACGCCCACCGCAAACGGGGCCCAACTGCCTCCCGCTGCCGCCACGCCCACCGCAAACGGGCCCCAGCCGCCTCCCGCCGTCGCCGCGGATGAGCCGGTGCTCGCCCTGTTCGCCGCCAACGCGCCCACCGCAAGCGCGCCCCAACCGCCTCCGCAGCAGAGGCAGCAGGAGGAGGCCTTCTTCATCCCGCCGGAGACGCCGCCCAGGCGGGTCACCCGCTCCATGCTCTCCCCTGCCCCTGCCCCTGCCCCCGCCCCCGCCACCGCTCCCCCCCAGCCCGCCAGACCCAGACCCAAACCCAAACCCATGCTCAAGCCCAAGCAGGAGCCCGTGGACGAGCCCACCGACCACCTCCAGCCCTACCCCGGGGGACTCATCGGAGGCATAGCAAGCCCGGCCTCGCCGCGCCGCTTCACCAGGTCGCTCTTGCAACAGGTCAAGCAGCCGCCCACCGACGACGGCGACAACGACGAGTCGGGCACCACCACCGCCAGCAGCTCCCCGTCGCCCTCCCCCAAGAGCAAGAGCACCAAGCACGGCGCCAGCCTCAAGGTCAAGTCCGAGGGGCCAGATGGAATCCCCAAGAACCTCAGGGAGCTGTTCGCCACCGGCTTGCTCGAGGGCCAGCCCGTCAACTACTTCATGAACAAGGGGAAGGTAATGCTCCTTCTTGCTACTAGTTATCAAAGGATTCAGTCAGTAAGTTAAGATGTTTGGGCGGACATGGTTCTAACAATTCGATACAACTAAGACCGATATGTGCATTTTGGTAATAGTGAAATGAAACTGAGCATTTGATTCGATTGTTACACATACAAACATGGTTCTAACAATTCGATACAACTAAGACCGATATGTGCATTTTGGTAATAGTGAAATGAAACCGAGCATTTGATTCGATTGTTACACATACAAACATAGTTCTGGACCTGCTTTACGTATCCATTCAGACATTGCAAGCTTAGGCATGGCATTGGAACTTCCCTTTTTTTTTTTAAATCCTAATAATGCTAGTACTGCCTGGTTTCATTTCACTCCTGCTGTAAATTTTGATCAGGAATTTGTTTTCTGCTCTCGTTTCAGCGACCAGTACTTCGTGGAGTCATCAAAGACACCGGCATATTGTGCTCTTGCACTTCATGTAAAGGCCGAAATGTAAGTAGTCCCCTTCTGCCCTAACACCAGTTTGTCATGCCATATGCCAATATCTGACCAATCTGCAATGGCTCGCAGGTCGTTTCACCTTTTTACTTCGAGGTGCATGCTGGGAGTCATAAAAAGCGACCCTCCGATTACATTTTCCTGGAAAGTGGAAATACTCTGCATGATGTATTGAGGGCGTGCACGGATGCTACCATAGACACACTGGAATCTGCAATACTGGGAGCAATAGGCCCAGTGCCTAAGAAGAGGACAGTGACATGCCAGGACTGCAAAGTGAGCCCCCCCCCCCCCCCACCTCGCTCATCCACACCAAGCTTTGTTTCATTTGATGCTGTAAGTTTGGCCGATGTCTTACCTTTTAGGTTCGTTCAAAACTTCCCGCGCTGGAAAATTTGCTTCCTTCTGCGATACATGTCTGGAGTCTAAGCAAGCTCAGAGTACGGCAAGGTAATGCCTGTGATACTATATAGTTAGCCATGTGATTATTCCAGTTTCTCTTCTTCTTCTCTTATCGACCATTGTTTCTACTGTTGGTGTTTAGGCCGAGAGGACGGCCACCTAAGAATCTCTCTCCAGGAACGAAAACCACAAGCGCAGCAAGACCAACTTCATCATATGGTAGGGCACCTAGAAACACCAAGTCCGACTTCATCTGGCAGGGTTTCTAAGAATTTCTCTTCTCTCCAGGAGCGAAGACTACATGTGCAGGAAGTCCAACTTCATATGGCAGGGTGCCTAGGAATTTCTACCCGGTAGCGAAGACAATAAGTGCAGCAAGTCCAACTTCATCTGGCAGGGTGCCTAAGAATTTCTCCCCAGGATCCAAGCCTACAAGTGCAGGAAGAATTACAAGAAAGTAGGCTCTGCTGCTTATCAAACTATAGCTTTATTTCTCCTCGACTTCATCATCTCATTTTTTTTGTTGCTCTGTCTATATATGTTGTTGCATGCTGCAGGGACCATGGCTTGCACAAGTTGGTTTTCATGAGTGGTGTTTTGGCAGAGGGCACAGACGTCGGCTATTATGTCCAGGGAAAGGTTTACTTCCTGGCTTCTTTCTTGCTGTTTGTTTCTTCATGCAACTTCTTTCTTCAGCCAGTCCGGATAAATATTGTATTGTTGTTATTAATACTGTTATTGACTAACATTCTAGAGGTTGCTGGATGGCCACATAACGGAACATGGAATCTATTGTTATTGCTGCAACACAGTGGTAAAATTACCGTCCCTTCCTTCCATTAGTCTAGTTTAGTTTAGTTTAGTTTAGTCAAGGAGTCAGCCTGGGCTTCTAATTAGTTCCTTTATTTATGTTAGCGCCACATGCTACCACTGAACCTGACCAGAAATACCGTTGTGCTGCATGAACAGGTTAGCCCTTCACAGTTTGAAGGCCATGCTGGCCGAGCTGCTCGGCGCAAACCGTGAGTTTATTATATTCTTGTAACAATGTATTCTGCTGGGCCCTGTTGTTCATACTCTCAATTCCCTTTGCTAACACTATTGCATGCAGTTACCACAACATATACATTTCCAATGGCGTTTCACTACATGAGCTGTCGGTTTCTCTTTCAAAAGGCCGAAAACCTTCAGAAAAGCAGAACGATGACTTATGCAGCATCTGTTCAGATGGCGGGGAGCTTCTTCTTTGTGACTCCTGTCCAAGAGCTTTTCACAGAGGTAATATTATTATGTGCCTATGCCTAGCCAGTAGGGGAGGTTTACTAGTTAAGCAAACTTCCATTCTTCTTGGGTATTCGGGCAGAATCATTGTTTTTACCATGTGGCAGATATTTGTTTTGATGGCAGAATCACTGTCTTTACCATGTGGTTACATAGCAATTTAGAGTGTCAAAAGGCCCCTCACTAGTGGTTGTCTTGGATTATTGTTCATTGCAGAATGTGTTGGCTTGTCTTGTGTACCGAAAGGAGCTTGGTGTTGCCGGTATTGTGAAAATAGGCAACAAAGAGAAGGTTATTTGGCATACAACAACAATGCAATAGCTGCTGGGAGGGTTGATGGAGTTGATTCCATCGGACAAATATTTACGCGGTCGATACGTATTGCTACAGCACCTCAGGGCGCATTTGGTGGATGCGCATTGTGCAAGTAAGTGTCCATCCATCACCCTTGTATGTTCAAGTTCTTGTTCATTATCTTTCCAATACAGCAATATGTAGAACCAATCGACCATGTAAAACTATCCTCCACAAACAAAGGAATTAGGTAAAAATTGATATCAAATTTCCTTTGTGGAGTATGGACTGCTGGAGTTATGGAGTCTTAATATCTGAATATCAACTTTTTGAGTTCCTTCATTAATTTGCTGTTTCCTACCTGAAAGGAAGTTACAGAACGATTTCATTGGATTGTATATAAGCCCCACTACATCTGATCTAGGATTCAGGATACTCACTTGTTATTTAACTATGCTGTCCGTTTGGCTCTCCGATGCTGCTCCAACAAGCCTTTCCGTCTTTTGCTTTTGCAGGCAACATGATTTTGGCAAAAGGAAATTTAGCGAACGAACTGTGCTGCTCTGTGATCAAGTAAGTTGATCAATCACATCCATCTTCCCATGATATGCCTGTATTGAGTTGTCGTGCTGTTTTCATTTTTGTGATAAACTGTCAACTGTGTGTTGCTATTTGTTCAGTGTGGGAGGGAATATCACGTTGGATGCCTGAAAGAACACAACATGGCTGACTTGACGGTGATCTCCCTGGCCCGATATTATATTCTGAAAATTTTGCATCATAAGGAACGAAGAAGTATATTAATGGGTTGACTGCTGCTGCAGGCATTGCCCGAGGGAGCATGGTTTTGTTCCACTGTATGTGTGGAGATCTGCGAGGCACTGAAAGACGTGGTCAGTCGTGGAGCAGAACCTGTTGCTGCCATGGATGCTGATCTCATAAAGAAGAAGCGTGCGGAGAAAGGTTTGGACGACGATGGCGACCTTGATGTTAGATGGAGGGTTTTGAGGGACAAAAGTTCAGAAGATAGTAAAGTGGTGCTGTCCAAGGCGGTTGGTATTTTCCATGTAAGTTGCCGTGGCTTGTTGAGTTGATTGTGTGCAACCAAACCAATGATACATATATCCTAGCCTAGTTATGGGTGGTGTTGGCTAATTTTTCTAATGCACTTTTGCAGGAATCATTTGATCCTATCATCCAAGCTGGGACTGGGCGAGACCTGATTCCAGCCATGGTCTATGGGTAATGCCATTTACCCGTACCATAATACTTGAGCGTAAACAAGACACCTAAGTCGTATGATGTTTCTCGTTTCAGGAGGAGCGTAAGGGATCAAGATTACACAGGGATGTACTGTGCGGTGTTAACTGTCGGGTAAACTTTTTTTTTTCCTTTTTTCCTCTGGGACTGGGTGTTGTATTTGGCAAAAAGGAAAAAAATGGTAGTCTGAACCAACTGTCGGGTTGTGTTGATGGATGCAGCAAGACGGTGGTTTCTGCTGGACTCTTCCGTGTCTTGGGCAACGTAGCCGCGGAGCTCCCGTTGGTCGCGACGAGCAGGGATAACCAAGGCTTGGTAAGTTTATATATCTATTGTTGGTGTAACTAGCAAGTGCTGCTACCTTTTTATACTACTAGTGTTTGCACCAAAAAACCGACTAGTGTGTGAGCATGCATGCAGGGGTACTTCCAGGCGCTGTTTGCGTGCATCGAGCGGCTGCTGTCGTCCCTCAAGGTGAAGCACTTTGTGCTGCCGGCGGCGGAGGAGGCTGTGTCGATATGGACGCAGCGGTTCGGGTTTGGCAAGATAACCCAGGACAAGGTGTGTCATGTGTGTGTGTCGCCTTTTGCAATCAATCGTCCTCTGTCATGTCATGTCACGCGTTGGTAGATAGAGGAGAGGAGAGGTTGATTTTGTAACGTGTGTGAAAACAAAATGTCTTGTGGTGTGTTGCAGCTGCTGGAGCACCTCAAGGGCGGGCGGCCGACGGTGTTCCATGGCACGTCGACCCTGCACAAGCCTATCCCGGTGGCTGAGGCGGATCTTGGGTGGTGAGGAGGAGGAAGGAGAGCCGGTGCCGGTGCCTGAGGAGGAGGAAGGAGAGCCGGTGCCGGTGCCAGAGGAGGAAGGAGAGCCGGTGCCGGCGGCCTTAGAAGAGTGAGGAGGAGCTAGGAGGAGTTGTTTGTCTGTTTTGGTGGGGAGGGGGGGGGGGGGGGAGGATGGATTTGTAATGGTCTAATGTAGAGACAGGGATTTTCCTTCATTTTGGTTTGGTACTGCGCTGTGCTGTGCAGCTAGTCTAGTCTCAGTCTAGTCTCAGTCTCAGTCTAGTAGTAGGAGGGAGATATGATGATGGTGTGTGTGTTTTGTTGAGGGGTGGTGGATATGATATGATATGATGTATGGATGGATCCATCCTTCCTTCCTTGTGTGTTTTCTTCCTTATTTAGGCAGAGGAGTCTCAGCAAGGAAGAAGAAGTTTGAGGAATGCAATTGTGATTCAGTCAGAGTTTAGTTTTCTGGGAGCAAATCTTGAAGAACGTGTGGTATTTTTTTATTGCAGTGACAAAAAAAAAAATGTTACTATGTATAGTGAGCAACTGCTACCAAAAAATGGTACATAGTGACAAAAAACTTAAACTATTTCACAGTGACAAAAAACTTCTTACTGCCCTCTCAAATCAGCTGCCTGCTTCCTTTTACTCATCCGGCTCGGATCGTGGTGGCTTGATGTTTTTTTTGTTAGACCTTTGTGAAATAGTTAATAAAGATGGTTGTATGCATCGATTGATGCAGATGCCGGGGGTTTAACCTCCTTTTCCAAAAAAAGGAAAAAAAAAAAACTCCTGGTTGATCCCGACTTTGATCGGGTTGTCCCGAGATGGAGGATTGTCTCCGCGGATCGTGAGAGCTTATCATGGGCTAAGTTGGGACACCCCTGGGTAGCGTGAAATAAAGCCGCACGGGATAAACAATAAAATCGTCCAGCATCATCGACCGGTGCTAATGAAGCGGACAGAAAACGTCCGTCCGATGATACGGATGCCGGGGTGAGCTCCAAGAAGCCGTGATCACCCCCTCTTATGGGCACGCGTTGCTCTTGCCACATGCATGTCCAT